>CAUJNA010003453.1:198395-245895 GCA_963377175.1 Effrenium voratum | reverse complement strand
CAAGCCTGGCATTGTTTGGAACACGCTCAAACCACAGAGTGAGAAACAGGAGAGGCAGGCTCCGTCCTGCCAGTTGCAAAACTACATGAGGCATTTGAAATTCCGATATGCTCCGGTATCTAATGCTCCTCAATCGTTCCAGCATTGCCTGAAGATTGGCCTGCGAGCCATCTTGGAAGCGCTGCATGCATTTGCACTGGGAGGTGCATAGCACTTCATAGCGCCTCTTGCTGTCGCCATTCCTGACGTTCAGCTTCAGCTGATCCCAGGTCTGTGGTGCGGGCGGCCTGGCACAAACTGCTCAGCTGCTCAGCTGCTCAGCTGCTTGGGAGCTGCTTTCATGGTTTTGCATTCAGCATGGCTCTCCGTGGCAGTGCCCCGTGGCCCCGTGCGCCTGCAATCGTTGCTTCTCCTCATTCCGCACCTCTGCCTGCTGGAGCTATCAGGGGCCCATGTCTCTATCTGTCTCTAATTCATCTCACCTCTCTCACCTCACTCCCCGTCTCACTCTCTTCTCGGTTGTTTCCTTTTCAGAGGAATCGATCCCTTCTCCTTTCTCTCCCTCTGCTCCGGATCTCAGTGACCCAAGCCCCAGGACGTGCCCAGACCCAAAGCCAACAAGCTCGCTCCAAGCCTCAGCAAGCCCCGCATCCCATCCCCCCCCTCCCTCCCCTCCCTCCTCCACACGGAAGCGGTCCATTTCCCGCTCCAATTGCGCCAGGCGCGCGCCCTGCTCCTCCGCCTGCCCCCGAGCCGTCAGCACCAATGCATGCCAATGCAGCATGCCGCAAGGAAAAGTATTTTCCTCAACAGCTGAAAGCTTTGGGGTCTCAGCCCAGATAGGCTCCGGGGTAGTCCGGGGCGGCCCTGAGGTAAGGTTCCACGAGGGTTTTCCACCAGGGTTCCACCAGGGTTCCACCAGGGTTCCACGAGGTTCTGCGAGGGTTCTGGGAGGTTGGGGTGCTGTTGGGGATATCGCCTGAGCTCTTTTAGAATCAATATTTCCAATGTACGTAAGCAAATCCATGAATATGAGGCTTTGGATAGCCGTGTGCCGAGCTCCTGCTGCTTCAGCTCCCTGCGCTCCACGTCCAGGTCCGACCGTTGCTTCGCAATGTCCACCTGGAGCTCCTGCCAAAGAGGCGCTTGGCGTCGGCGAGTATCGCCGCACGCCACACAGGCATCACTTGAAAACGTTGAGCTCTTTCATCCACGACGTGAGGGTTGCTTTGGATGAACTTTACACTCGAAGAGCAATTCGATCCAAAAACCACGTATCAAAATCGCGGAAACTGAATTCCTCCCAAAAGATGCGAACTTGTCGCTGAAACCTGTCGGCCACATGTGCAAGATGGTCCTGGAGCGTGTCAGCCCGTTGTTGGGCAGCAGCCACTCGAACCTTCAGGTCCGCCGCTTCCTCTTGAGCAGCTCGGCTGGCAGATTCCTCGGAACGAATTAGGTTCAGACGCGCGCGGCGCGACGCCGGTTTCTTCTTTCCAAGAAGTGGGCCGTCGCGTGGATCTCCGCCTCCAGCACCCCGCATCGCGCCTCCGCGCACTAGACTCGATGGGAAACATGCAAAAAAAGACATGTGCAGAGTGCGCAGAATGTGCGGAATGCTTGTGCTCATCACTCTCCTCGCGGTTCTCCAGGTGCTGCTGCACCATGAGTGTGGCTTCCTCCTTTGCTTTGGTCTCAATGACATTTTTCAGGCCTCGCGATGGTTACACTTTGACCCAGGCTACAAAAGCATGTCATATCATGTCATGTTCTGTTGGGCGGGCGCCTTCGATCTGCTTCTGCGAGCTCTCCTAGCTGCACGAAACTCTAGCCAAACCAAAGGGGCATCGCACCTGGATGTCTGCGAACTGCCTGGCCATTGTTGTGGTAACCTCTGATCTAAACTCCTCCATCTTCCTTGGCAAAGGAGCATGACGACTACAGACTCAGTCTGGAGGGCTCCGGCTGTTCTTGCTCCTTTGCCATCTTGTCGAGGATGTCCGTGGCACTTTCCCTACGAGTCGGGGCTTAGTGGCATAGGCTTCTTGCAGGCCGGGCCTTGTCAGGAGACGCTGGTTGAGCTCTTCTATTTCCTTGTTCAAAGCAGATTTCTCCTGACAGTTTCCAAAGAAACCCTCTCTCTCTCTAGCTCTCCTGTCTCATTCCACGCCTCAGATTCTTGGTCCGCTTCTTCCAGCATTTTCTGCTGAAGGCGGGCCAAGCAGGCTTGATGCCTGGCTGCCCTCAAACCCTGTGAGTGTCTCTCGCTCTCTCTCTCTCTCTTAAGCCATCTCAAACATTTCAAGTGACTTGTCTGGTTGTGTCCAGGCGTGTCGTTGCTCGATTTTCAGTCCGCGGTCTTTTGCACTCTGACTCAGACTCCTCACAGACCCGCTTGAAGAAGTACTCCTCAGCCAGGAAGCGGTACCAGGACAGGTCAGGAATGGGCTGCATCCCTGGATGAGCACCTAGATGCATCCACTGCTCGCAGTCCCCTTCTACAGCCTTCCACTCCGGGAGCTCCCCTCGATTTGGGTCACCACTTCGAGCAAAGTTGCCTAAGTAACAGGACATGATCTGCGACAGCTTGGACTTTGCTGCCTTTGTTGCCTTTGCCCCTCTCCAGAAGGTTGCATCACTCCCATGAACGCTTCTCTTGGTGCCTGCGAAGCAGTACACAAAAACCGGGCACTTCGAGGTCTTGCTAACAAGCTCAGCCATCAAATGTGTGCCAGCAAAATACCACAAGTCATCGCTGAGCTTGCTCAGGACTTTGTGAACAGCCTGGGGCTCGGCATCCTCTTCAGGCCAGTAGTGCAATAGCACCTCGCTGGCCCTGTGGCCAAATTCCCGCTGCAGCAGCTGGTCTAGGTCAGTCCGTGTGCGCACTTCTCTGAAGATCACCTGCTCCAACTCAGATTTGCCCAGGCCGTCCTGGGCCGTAACTCCTAGCAGAAGCGGCACCTCGACGAATTCCCCGGCCGCGAGCGCCTGCACCGAGGTCTTGGGCTTCACGGGCCTCACGGGCAGGTCGCTCGTGCTCCGTGCGTCCACGGCGGGCTCGTAGCAGTCCGCGGCCTCTGGCGCAAAGCTCCGCGCCACCAGCGCCGCCGCCTCCAGGCGCCGCAGCGCGCCCACGGTGCCGGCCGCGCCCGCGCCGGCCGCGCCCGCGCCGGCCGACGAGAGCAGCAGGTCCGCCAAGGCCTGGCCCGACTGCTCCGCTGTGCGGGGCCACACAAGGCTGCGACCGCGTAGGGACCGCACATTGTTCAGATCCGCACAGCTTTGCACCACCGCCCTGTGAAAGAGCCCAGCAGCCAATGGGGACACCAGCAGCGTGCACACGTACTGCGCCCCAGAGGACAAGCCCCAAACCGTCACGTTATCTGGATCCCCTCCGAATGTTGCGATGTGCTTCTGGACCCACTGCAGCGCACAGATTTGGTCAAGCACGGCGTAGTTCCCGCACCCGGCCACGCCACCGTGCACCGCTGAAGCAGCGTCCTCTTCCGAGAGCTCAGGGTGCGCGAAAAACCCAAAGAGACCCAGGCGATAGTTGATGTTCACACAGCAAAGGCCTCGTACAAAGCCGAAGCAGCTTGCAAACCCTGCAATCTTGCGCCGGCACAGAGATTATCAATATACACTAAACCAGCACAAAATCTAAAAACAAGACGAGGACCCACCTACAAGAGTATCTTATAGGGGGACCGTACGGGCCTCTCAAGGCTGCCACAGCTCATGCAGCTTTCCGCGCCTTGTCGAAGAGCCAACAGGTGTCCGCTTTCGTGCGGCGAGTGCGCGCAGTGGGATTTGCCGCCGCCGCCGTGGATGTAGACCAGGACGGGAGCTCGACTTGCCGGCGCCGCCGGCGCCAGGTGGGGCAGGTGGGGTAGGTGGGGTGTCCAGAGGTTCAGCTGCAGGCAGTCCTCGTCCTGCCCAAGCGGCCGCCCCGGCTGAGGACAGCACACAGGCGCCGGAGCCGCTCGCACCACCTGTCTGGGTGGCCGCCAGCGATCCGCCTCCGCGTACGTGGCCCGAAACTGGGCCACGCCATCCTGCAGCGAACCCTTCAGTTGCACACCCCCCACAACGACTTCGACATCCGACGTGTCCGACATAGCTTGGGCCCCAAATCTGCGAACCCACTCTCACAGCATCCATTCCCACATGGCAGGAGCACCGCTTGCGCATCTGCACCAAGTGGCTCCTGGCTGGCTCATTGAAATTCCTGAAATCGAGAAGCTGGTGTTCAGGCGAGACTCTGAGAAGCATCGATCACCACCTTCTGCTCAACATTTTTCACCTTCATCATCTTCTGGGCAAACCTGCACCACACTCTCCGTGCACGCTTTACACTTGGTCGTCAAGTTCACTCGCTCATCCCAGCAGTCATCCCCCAACTCCCAAACACCGACAAACACGACGACATGTTTAGAACTCTGCCTCAAGGTCATGCAGGTCTCGCTGCAAAGCTCTTGTTCTGGCCCAATGTTGGCAATGAGAAGAGCGCGTGCTCCGCCACCCAAGCAGTCCCTGGGCAATGCACGCGTGCCTTGCACTTGTGATGCAATTCATAGGGTGGCATTCACCTTACTTGTGTCATCAGGTGGGTGCCGTACCACATTCAATACATCCTTGAATGCTACATCTTCATGTTTGCTTAAGCTACTGGCACGAAACATCAAGGCTGGAATGCGAGGCAGCACGTCTCTGCAGGACAGATGCGTCGCCAGTTCAGGGTGTCTCTGTGTGTGCGAGTGCCTTCATAAGTGCATACGTCCGTGTGTGTGCGTGCGTGCGCGGGCGGGCGGAGAATGGGAAGCGCCTCAGCAGCATGGTAAGCGCAGAGTTGCGGACGCCAGTGCAGTTCTCGTAGCCTGCAAAGGAAAGGCGAAGACAAGCACACACGCTAACAAGATGATGCTCCAACCACTTCAATTGCCCCAGGGCTGCGGCCCGCATTCAGGTTGTTTACGACAGCTCCCAGATGCGAAAGCACCCTGTTGATGCCAATAGCCTCACAGTCTCGCGACTCTCGTGACTCTCGTGACACTGCCACACTTGTTCTAAGCCTACTCGAGTCCGCCCGTGCCAACTTTGCCTGCTTCTTGCGCAGCTCCTCGTTCGCCTCGCTCGCGGCCATGACCTGCACGAACCCGAACTTCCTGAATTCCACACCGACGGCAGAGGATGACTCGGGTTGCCCGGATCGCTAAAATACACTCTGCCAAGACCAGGTTTGATACGACACTGAAAGCAGAAAATGTGTTTGGACGAAAATATATCATTTCAGGCGCCATGAGTTGGGATTAATCCAAGTCAAGAACCAGTCTGATGAATTTCCGAAGCATGGTCAATCGCCAGAATCCCGTTCATCCCAACGCTACATGACACATCACTTGGGGTATGAAATAGCAATGCTACTTTTCTTGGAACCTCAGGCGAGCCATCTGTTGTTCTACTCCGCGTCGTTTGACAGTGCTTCCCAAACCCACCTTGTGCATTTGCGCAAAGTACACTTTGGCAGCTCAAGCTAAAACCTTTCAACTTTTGGTGTATGTCATAAAACGCATGGACAGCTCCAGCTCGAAACTCACAAATGTTCAGTAAAGGGACAGTTCCGTTTCGGCAGTCTAGAAATGTCTAGAATGCGAAGTACTCCACATGTTGGTGGCCCCAGCTCGAAATCGTGTCTTCAGTACACCTGTCACTGAGTCGATGCTTCAGGACCTAATGCTGTCTCGCCCGTTCTCGTTGTATCGCTTTGGGCCGCATGCCAAGCTGCTTCAAGAACACGTTTACATCTTGGATTGCTCCATGCCGTTTGCCAGCCTCAAATTACAACTGAAGCTCGAAACACATCGCAGCTGAAAAAGGAGGAACCGGCATCATACGTCATCATGTTTCATCGAGCCCATGAGAGGCTGCTAATCTGTCACCACAACTCGTGATGGTTCATCATGCATCAGCTGGTCTCCCATCTGAACCATGGCTTGCCGCTAGTACAATTGGGTAGGCCCTCTATTTTGGGATATTGGTAGGCACCCCATGTCCTCTCCAAATCAACAATAGACTACCGGTAATTTTGTCCGTTGCTCGTGTCTGTTGCCTTGCGTTCGCTTGTCGCTTCAATTGTTCCACGCAAACAACAATATGACAATACTCAGCCCCGATGCATTGGCGCTGCTTCTCACCGACCTTCCCCAAGACGAGGCCAACATCACCCGCAAGATCAGCAAGCTCTGCTTCCCCGCCAAGTACTCCGGCACCAACGAACCCGTCCTAATCCACGGGGGCATCATTCAACTTGGCGATTTCGAGGTATCCCGGGCGCCTGCACTGGTCGTGCCCAAGCTCACCGTCACGGCTAACAACGTGCTGAAGATCCAGGTCTTCCGGGATCTTCTCCCGCCCGCTGGAGTGGTCCCGGTTTTGCCGTGCCCCGGTACGCGAGCTGCTTCTCCTCATCCCTCTTTTTCGCCTCTGCCCAGCTCAAGGCTGCGGGGCCGAATGCCCCATGACACACAACCCCATCGATGAGAAGGTCGACCAAATCATCCTTGAGCTGTGGTCCCGCAGTCTCTGCACCATCGAGGGAAAGAAGGCCACCGACTCAGAGGCGGACATCTTCGCTGTCTTTCTCAGAGCTGCCAGCTTTGCACTGCTGCCTATCTTGGGAACCAACGCTGCCGGGGTCTTCATTGAGCCCAGGGCAAGCACCAACAGAGGACCGGACCCCAACTTCAAGATCATCTGGCTTCCAGGCGCCAACCATGCTCAAGCACTACATGCGGCTCGCACCTTCAACCGCACCGTCTGCCTCGTGCGCATGAAGGGCCGCTTCGGCATCAGGGTCCACACCAAAGACGAAGAACAAGCTTCGACCTGGGGTCCCCTTCATCAGCATCGACATCCAGTCCCACATGGAACACAGCGGAACGCCATATGTGAACTACTGGCCAACTGGAACTGGCCAGCTAAAGTTCTTCAACCAGGCCGCAGCAGCAACGAAGCCATGTCCTGGACCATCGGGGCCAAGGAAGAACCACCCGCCACTGTCATCAACGGCTTCGGGCAAGAAATCCTCGTCACCGAGGTCAAGCAGCTCAATCACACCGCCGACCATGCACCACGTCCGATCCTTGGACCGACCCGGCGCACGACCCGTCGCAACTCGCCGCCAGATCCGCCCCCAGCGCCAATCTCAGCTCGGCAGGCGGCAAACGGATCGACCAACTTGGCGAACAACTGAAAGCCGAAGTCACCTCTAGCTTCAAGAAACAGCTCGAACAACTACAACACTCTTCCTCCTCAAACGGCGCCACCACCAACGTTGCCGAGATCAAGAGTCAGAACGTCAAGTTCGGCAAATGGTTCGAGGAGGTCAAGCAGCAGGCACCGATGCCCGCCTCAACCAATTCCAGTCAGCTCTCGCCCAGCAGCAGGGAGACCTCCACAAAATGGTTGACTCCAATTCTTTGCTGTCCACTATGGGCAACTTCCGCACCGAGTTCAGCGACGAGTTCGGGCCTCGCTTCGACAAGTTGGAGTCGCTTCTGGCGAAGCGGCACAAGACCGAGACTTGACTAGGCAACAGGGGAGCCGGGCCTGGACCACCCGGCTCCACCACTGGCACACTGAGCAAGCACATGCTCAGCAGGTCCACACCACAGCGAACCACGTCATGGACAGCTTCCTGCCCTAGACATGGAAATCTATGTCACCGTCTTGCCCTTCGGCTGATAATACTACTTTTCTGGAATGCCCAGCCCACACCACTGGCAACCCCCCTTGCTCGGCACTACTACCACAGCGCAGCAGGTTTCAGTCTGACTCCTGCCTGCGACCTTGAGCCGGGGCACTGCCATTGGTGGCCTTTGGGCACCCACTTCTCTGATGACCCACACACACCTAGCTATGGGCTCAGAGGTCTCCGAATCGGGGAGGCGGCCAATCCTGGCCCGTCCTCCTCCTTCTTCATCACCACTTCAAATCCAGGTGGACTACGCGGGAAAGAGCCACACTTGCTCGACCTCGGAATCGGCATTCATGCCGTCTCCGAGACTCTGGTTTCCGAGATGATGGAGCATCGGGTTCGCTCCACCATCAGTCACTTAGCACGACCACTCGGCCGGCAAGCCCGGACGCTGTTTGGCCATCCTTCGGCCCTTCGCACCTCATCGTAATGGGCCGGAATATGGAGTGGAGTCGCCACCGTAAGCGACTACCCATGCAATTCGGTCTCTCTGGACTGGCCACCCGAAATCTGGCAGTCCAGCAGAGCTCAAGTCACCAGACACCAAGTGGGGGGGCTTTCCGTCCTCATCGCAAACATCTACGGGTTTGCTCAAGGGCCAACATGCCTCAAGCAGCACAGCTGACGGAAGACATCCTCTCCCACGTTACACAGAACTTAGTGATCGGCTACACCGGCCTTGCCGCCATCGTCCTCGACATGAACGTCGACCCGCTTGACCTGTGACCTGCCACAGATGCGTGTCTGGGAGAGCTTCGGCTGGGTCAACGCCCAATCACTGGCAAGGGACCGCTGGCAGCAATCCTCTATGCCAACTTGCAAAGGCAAGACGGAGCGCGATCAGATCTGGCTCTCGCCACAACTTGCGGCACTTTGCAACCAAGTTCAGGTGCTCCCCACCTTTGCCGACCACGCCACGGTCAAAGTTGGATTCTCCACCAAGCAACATCAGCCCACCTACCTTTCGTGGCCTAGGCCCTCTCCCATTCCCTGGGAACAGGTCAACGTTGCAGCACAAGCACAACCATTCCCACTGCTTCTCGACCCACAAGTAAACCTTTCCAGCTCACTCAGTTCTTTCGGGGCTGCTTTTGAAGCCTCCTTTGACGGTCACGTCAACAAAGACCACAACTCCACCCTTACACACCAACAACGGGGGCGCGGGCAGCAACTCGCGCCACGCACTATGACCACCTCTCCCCTCATGTGCAAGGCCAGCAGGCCAGGAGAGACTTCACTCCGCCACGACCTGGTGGCAAATAGCGTTCTGCTCTGGTTCAAACAGTCCGAAGGATTCAGTCCTACCACCACTCGATCCAGGCAGGCAAGCTCTCTCTGGATGCCATCATCTACAGAGCTGAGCTCTGGGGATCCATTCTCCGTGGTCGCGGCTTCTCACCATCCTTCTCTGTCTGGTGGGGCCAGCAGGACTTTGCAGTCTGGCTGGGACCACTTCCTCTTTATCCCCCGGACAAGGATCGCACGGGATGGATCTTCCAAGCTTTCCAGGTCGCCTTTCGCCGCTACGAGGCCTGGCACCACCAACAAAAGATCCAGCTGCATAAGCTCAAGTACGACAAGACCATGAAGGCCATCTTTCAAGACCTTCGCGACGGACCACGGGATCAGATCGATTCCCTCTGGGAGGAGCGGCGCTACACCATTCATTCTCGCCATTAATCCCGACGACGGCATGATGCACATCAGCGAGCCGGCGACGGATGTAGCCCACTCCAGTTGGAGCATCGACGGTATCCAGCTGCGCATCAAGGAGGTCCACGGCGACCTTATCACTCCACACTCTTGCACTCCCATCACAGAGGGGTCAACCCTCAGCCAATGGATACATTACGACGCAATTCCGGCAGTCCATCACCAGCTCAGCCAGCTATGGACACCTCGGTGGCTCTCTTCGGCACCACCGAGTCAAGACGACCTCTCTCGCATCTCATCCTTCTGTACAGCTTTTTTGCCCACCTGCAAATTGGTCTACGAGGACATCTCAATCCCTCAATGGCGCAGGGCCCTCAAGCGTTTCAAATCACACGCCGCCAGGGGCGCCGATGGCTTCGGCCTCTCGGACCTTTCCAACATGTCCGACCAGCAGGTTACATTTTTGCTCTCCATGCTTCACGCCATCGAGACCGGCAATTCTTAGTGGCGTACACAGTGGCTGGAAGGATTTGTGATTGCCTTAGCCAAGGCCCCGGACGCTCACACATCCTCACAGTACAGGCCGATTGTGCTGCTCTCTCTGATCTACAGATGCTGGGCATCGATCAGATCCCGGCACACATTACTACAGCTCTCGCACCACATCCACGAAGACGCGTACGGATTTATTCCTCACTGGGAGGCCTCTCAGGTTTGGTGTCAAACCCAAGCCGCCACGGAGCTTTCAACCCAGAGCAACTGGAGCCAGCTCGGCATCTCCACCGACGTCATAAAAGCCTTCAACAACATCAGGCGTGAGCCAATATTTGCAGTTTCCGCCCATATCGGGCTTCCGGATCGAATTCTCCGCCCTTGGGGCCTTTTCCTTTCCATGCAACGCAGATTTTCCAGGACGCTCCGAGTCCCGAGTTACTTTTGCCTCGTCGAGCTTAGATGGCCTCAATTGTCGTGAGGGCAACTTAACTTCCAGCGTGAAATTTCACGAGTTTTCACGGCCTTATCACGGAGTAATTTCGGCCTCGTGGCTTTTGGCACGAGTAATCACGGCCTTTCGGCCGAGTTTTCACGGCTCCGTGTTCGCCGGCGAGTGGAAGTGGCCGGGGCCACTTTAGCTTATAGAGCCAAAGTAACTCAGGACTCGGAGCCTCCTGGTTAGGTTTTCAACCAGCCCACAGCTCCAACGTTGGATTTCCTGAAGGCTGTCCCATGAGCGTCGCCGCAATGGTCATTCTGGACTGGAACATGCATGTCTATATGCAATGCTTTTGCCCAATGGTCAAGACTATCAGTTATGTAGACAACATCTTGGTCCTCGCAGCTCAAACCTTTGTTCTGGCCACGGCCTTCTGCGCCCTACAGACATTCCTGGAACTTTGGGGCCTGGCCTTGGACCTGGACAAGTCCTACTCCTGGGGCACTACGACTTCGGCAAAAAAGGGCGCTGCCCTCCTGGGCATACAGGTTGTCAAGGAAGCCAGCGAACTTGGCGGATCACTCACCTTCACAGCAGGACGTGGCACACGCACCTTCAGTCAACGAAGAGACAGCAAGTGGCCGAAGCTTTTACGCTCTCCCGCACCACTTCAGCAGAAAATCGCAGTTTTGCCACAGGTCTTTTGGGCCAAGTCCTTGCACGGCAGCAGTCCGTCCTCACGGACAAGTTCATACAAAGTTTGCGGACCAAGGCGATGCGCTCTCTTGGCCTACAGCGGGCAGGGGCGAGCCCCATCCTCAGGCTATCACTCTCCAGGCCACCAACACCGGACCGCGGGTATTTCCAATGGCTCAACACGCTGCAGACAGCCAGACGACTTTGTCGGAAGTCACCGGACCTCGTCACAATGCGGGGGCAGTTTCAACAGCAGTTTGACGGGCGGATTTTGGACGGCCCTTTTTCCAAATTGACGCAGCTATGCAGTTCGATGGGCTGGCACATCGTTTGCCATCCCATCCTCTGTGCACACGACAACTTGGACATCAACCTCGTTCAGATCGATTCACACGCATTGGAGCAGCTCGCGTACGATGCATGGCTGCAGTATGTCGCCGCTTCAGTCAGACACCGCAAAGCGCTGCAGCAACTGGACAGCTTGGACGCCGACATTTGTCAACTGGCTCACCACAAGCTGACACCGCTTGAGTATGCGCGGGTCCAGGCCATCCAGCAAGGAGCATTCATCGCTCCATGGCAGCAAGCCAAACTCGACGTCACCAAGGACGGCAACTGCCCCATTTGCAAGGTTCCGGACACGCTCTTACATTGGTATTCTTGCGATCGCTTTGCGGGAATCCGGGCCCGCTACCCGGGCTTTGCTGAAACAGTTCAAGAGTGCCCCCAAAACACCCTGGCCCACTTACTGGTCCCGAGGTCACCGTCAACGCGAGACCTCAGACATGCATTGCAAGCACTCCCGAGCGACTTTGAGTTCCTCTCCCAACCTGGAACAGGCATTCAGCACGTCTATTCTGACGGCAGCTGCCATATCCATGGGTCTCGAGGCATCCCTTTAGCAGCTTGGAGTATTTGCAATGCAACATCCGGACGACCAATTGCAGGGCAACACCTCCACGGCCTTACACAATCCATTGGACGTGCAGAGCTAACCGCAGTTTTAGCCGCCGCAGCATGGACGTTGAGATTCCACAGCCAGACGCGACTTTGGTCAGACTCGCAGTGCGCCGTTTCTGGCACCCAACGGCTCATTTCCGGAGACCCTATTTTTTTGGCAGGCAATCCCGATAATATTGACCTTTGGATGCAACTTGGGGACGTCATTCAACAACTTGAACGGGAACAATTCCTCATCGCCTACACCCCCACACACATCCACCCAGCGCGTTGCGATTCCCCTCTTAAAGAATGGTGTGCCACCTGGAACGGCCATGCTGACTTCAACGCCGGCTTAGTCAACACAAAGGCCTGCCTGGAGTTTGCTTTTTTACAGCCTCTGGACCCACAGGGTCAAGCAGCTTCGCGGATACCTGCTCGCGGTCGCGGAACATAGGCGCCAGCCTTCATTTGACCCCTCTGTTTTCGAGACCGTTCAGGTTATCGACGATACAGACTGGGACGAGCAGATACAATCTACATCACTGTTTGAAGCACTGCCAGGTAACTGGATGCAACTTCTCATTGCGAAAGAAGCAGGAACGCTGACACCCTTTGCCGCTCTACTGGTCCAGCTGGTCAGCCGCACGGAGGAAGCATCGGCAAATTTTTGTGCGGTGAGCTACATCGAGCTCGCGCTTTTACTTTGCAAGCAGGGTGACTTTCAAATCCCCCCTGCATCGCAAGACACGCAGCAGCCTGCGCCTCTCCGGCCAATCTGCACCCTTTTCGTCAGGCCCACTCTCTCCAGGGTGGTGCGCCTGATCCGCGCTGCGTTTAATCTCATCTTCGAGACGATTGGACTCGAACGAAACAGGCGATCTGGTCTCAATCGCAGCGCGGCGGGCATCTCTTTCCCTTGTGATGGGCTGCTGCCAGCCCTCACTCTGCATGAGGCTTTCAAGGCCGCCAAAGAATTCACATCTCATCGCGGTTTTCGGCGATCATCCGACATAGCCAGACCGCTTTGAGCAGACCGGAACACAGGCACGGCCGCACTGCTGCCGCCGTGCGCCGTTGCCACATGAGAGAGTCCGCGCTAAACATGTGCTCGTCCATGAAGCAACTAGGCAGCCCACCGTTTCCAATCGACATGTTCAGGTGGTTGTTGTTCGAGAGGAATGGACCCGCCTGGGTGGAGCTGGTGCTGTGAATGGCCTCGGCTGTGTCAGCGTGTGTGATGTCGAGCTGAAGGACTTGGCCGTGTCCGTTGCGACGAAGGTGCTCTGCGGATGCGGAGTTCCAATCCACGCTGATGCCCGGGAGGCCACCCAGAAAAGATGCTCCGATGCCCATTCCGCCAAAGCCGGCGCATAGCTCGAGGAGCCAAGGCGACAAGCTGGATGTGGAGGAGCTGGATGCCTCCCACCATGTATGGGCCAAAGCCCGCAACTGAGGAATGGGCTGCACTGTCTCGACATTCGCATTGCAAATCGAGACCACCTTGAGCGGCAGATCGGCGCCGTAGATGCATGTCTTCATCCCGTCATGAAGGCGTGTAGCCCGAAAACCGCCGCTGTCCAGTTTCCCCTGAATGCTGAATACACCACTGTAGGACTCCCCCACCGTGAAGGGGCCTCCGAAAATTCGCTGATCCATGGCGGGTTGAAACGGTGTCTCAGGTGTCGGCTGTCACAGGGTTACCACTGGTAGGCGCCTGAGCCAAAACCTTCGAGCACATGTTTAAATATCTTGACAACTTGACATAGGCATGCACACGTACCTACCAATCAGTACAGCACGCCTATTCGCTCAGTTTGGGACTTTCAATGGAAGACTCAACTGAACTGATCTTGACGCCTTGCATCTTGCTTGACCCCAACCTGCTTTGGACCTGCACGCATGGCAGATTCTTGCTTATTGCGCACTCCGTCAGTTCCGTGTTTGCTTGGGTGAGTTGTCAGGTTGATCTGAGTAGCAAGTTGCTTACGTCGCCGGACGCCTCGCTAGGCTTACGTCGATTCGGCGATTCGGCCTTCTTCAGGCTCTCGGAGCCCGCCAGGTCCACCAGCACCAGCTTGCCCCGGCGCACGTCGGGGACCGGGTCCCTCGAGTCTCTCTCAGACCGAGTCTCTGCCTTTCTCCCTCGAGTCTCTCGGGATGCGGCTGGGGGTTCACCAAGCACTCAATGGTCACAGTGAAGAGACAATGCGACCTTCGCGTTGCAACTCCAGCTTAGCTTTGGCTTACCTCTTAAATCCAGACTCTTGCTTGCGCTCTGTTTTGCGCCGCTTCGAATAAGTCTGGCCAAAGCCTCTCCGCATCTATTGCATGTACACGTCTACCATGTCGAGTTTAGTCTCGTGATCGACTGGCATCTCGCCTTCTTGCACCTGGGCACGCTTCGTGCGGACTGGACGGGCCTGGGCCGAATCTTGGGCTCAAACTTCTGGATCTGACCCTCCTTAAAGCACGAGGTGCAAAATCCGAAGCGGGCAACATGAAGGTCAGCTTGGTCCTCCGCGAGTCACTTCTGGAACTTGGACCTGAAATTTGAAACTGAGCTTCCTGCTTAGTGGCTTCGGGATCTCTGAATGGAACTGAGTTGCTCCGTCGTCTCTTTCCCCTTTTCTTTGGCTTGCTTTGGCTCCTGCAAGCGAGATCATCGACTGGCTACGTGCAAAGTAAAGGGGCGCGCCGGCTGGATGGCCGTCTGCGTCCTAAGCAGCGGAGTCCAAAAAACAAGTCAAAAGATGAAAGAACAAGTCAACGATCTCTAGCACTCTGCGCGCGCGCTGCGTCTGGCTCTCACGCCGTATCTCCGAGCCACGGCTGCGGCTTCGAGACCGAGAGTTGGATCTGCCCTCAGCCCAGATCCAAAAGAAATCCACTGATGACGGCAAGAAGCGAACCGGGACACGCGCCCGTTGCGGCCGTGAGGGCTGGCGGGCAGGCGGATCAGTGCCTCTAGCCACCTGCGACAAGGTGTGGATCGAGCACAGCCCTTTCAACGCGCTTACACTTCCATGTCAGAACAACTTGTTTCCCTTGAAACTGTCTGCTTTCCAGGTCTGCAAACCAATTTCGCCCGAAGCCTGCGCAAAGTTCACCCGCAGTTTGGAGCCCTGGAACATCTGGCCATCCATGTCCTGAATCTCGAGATGCCGGGAAGCGCATGGAAGCGCTGTCAGTGGTTCGTGCCTGGACGCACATCTCCGCATCCCGCTTATCATAGAAGCGCACGAAGGCAAAGCCCCGGTTCTTTTGGGTGACGTGGTCCCTGGGCAAATACACATCACCGATGCGGCCGCACCTCAGCTGATGGCTCTATGAGAGAGAAAGAGAGAGAAAGAGAGCCCTTTGAACTGGGGCGCTTTCCTTTGGGACGCCGTTTAGGGTTCATGCGATCAGAACGTTTCACGTCAGCCCTTGAAAGGATGCAGGTTGCCCAGGCTGCCTTTGCGACCATTCCATTACAAATCACTAACCTGCGCACACGCACGCCGAGGCGCTTCCGAAAGAAGTCCCAGACCTCGTCTTTCCGAGTCTCGGGGAAGAAGCCGTCCACCTAAGAGGGCGCAGGGCACAGCGAGAAAGAAAGAATGCCCTGCCTTCAGGCTGTGAAGCTCATCCAGGTTGGACAACGACATGGGCATGGCTCATTCCCAATCCAAACTCACATGAAAAGCAAACTTATGTCCTGTAACACTGTATGTCCCAATTCGGCTTGCAAACACAAAATAGTCGGCGCTCTGCTCATGCGCGTTCGCACGTGCTGGGCAGGTATGTCCGGAGCTGTCAGCGACTGCCATGTCTGAGGCTCAGCTGCTTGCTTTGAAGTCGTCACCGCAAAAGGCTCTGCTCAAGTACTCTCTGGCCACGCGACGCCTGGAGGAGTAGCAATTCCTGCCGTGATTCAGGTGCAAGCATGGCAAGCATGGCGCTCGGCACAGAACATCCTGGATGTTTCCATGAAAGTGCACCGTCTCCGACCGCCTTCCAGGACCTGCCATAAGCAGAATGCCACGGGCCCGTCACCTCACGCGTCTGCGCGCCTGGCGCATCTCATCCGGCGACCTGTCAGGCGCCGCCCATATTTACCCCGCACACCTCCACACCTCTCCACACCTCTCCACACCTCTCCACACCTCTCTCTCTCTCTCTCGCTCTCTCTGGACATCACATTTCTTGCCCCTTCGCTTCGCCTGATGGGGACACTTTTCAGGCCATCGCACATGAAGGCCTTGTGGCCCACCAGCGGATCCTCAGCATCCACTCGGAGCGGTTCCGCCGGTTTTCTTCCCCGCCTGCTTCAACTCCAGCTTTCCCTGAGGGCCAAGGCTTCAAGGAGTCAAAGCAGAGCGTTGCTCTCGACCGCTCCTCCTCTGACTTGCTGGCCAGGAGGTCAATCAAGTTCTCTCTCATTCCATCTGGTGAGTAGATCTCAAGGAACGACGCCTGCCAGGAGAAACGGCCGGCACGTTCGCACACCAACTCAGTCGCCTCCACTGTGAAAACTTCACCCAGGGCACTTCTGTCCTGTGGGGGCTGGTATTTCAACATGAAAGCTCCATCTGCGCGTCTCACTCGATCGGTCCCGGATGAACTCGAAGATGCGCTTGGCAGCGCGCTGGGACGGCAAAGGCAAGTCGGGTTGCGGGTCCAAAGACTCGACAGCCAGACCTGAACCACGCCCTGCTGCGCCGCCACCACCTCTGGCGGCTGGGGCTCCTCACTGAAGGCCAGCCATGTTAGCCGTGTTGCGCAATATTTTGGCCCCTGTCAAGTCTGCACACCTCACATCTTTGGCCTCTCTCGGTCTCTCCTTCACCTGCTTGGAGATGGGCTCCTGCCCAAAAGCCCAAAGCCAATGGCTTGTTCCGCGCAAGTGTTTTGGATACTCAAGCAGTTTCTTGATACCTATCCCGCAAAGGAGGGTTCATGGTCCTTGGGCGGCCCACTCATCGTGTGGGTTTTGCCGGAACCTCAGAGCGATCTTATTTGTCATGCAATCTGCAACCTGAGATGCGTGCCTGTAATTCCATAACCTCGGCTCATGAAGCACTTGTTCCATTTCTGGTCATATTTATCCAAGGGAGCACCGGTCGTTGACTGAAGAGCGTGCATATTTATCTAAGGCACAAAACACCACACCATTGTAGCCCTCCATCACCCTGTGAAGCAGGTGAATGGATACAGACGGGCTAAGCCAGTGCTCATGGCCTGTCAACAACTGGAGCGCAATGCTCGAAAACCTCCTGCGGAGTCATTGGTCTTGTCATGGCCACTTGCATGGCTCGAGCCTCCTGGCCACCAGTTTCATCCACGAATCCTTGGTGATACTTGGTGATACTGGGTCCCACGGCTTGATGCGTGCTGTCAATTGCTGTCAAGTGGCCGTTGCAGCTGAAACTTCGCGGTCCTTTCCTGCAGCTACGGCTGGCCGCTTTTCTATCCTGTTTGGTTGGACCACGTCCTGTCTTGCTCGTCTTCAAGGCGAAGCTTGACCTGGACCACTTGGACCACTGGAGCTCGGCGGCTAATGTGAACTTACTGTCTGCGGGTCTGCGCCTTAGCTTTCTGGCGGGCCGTGGAGAGTGAAATCCGCCGGCCCTGCATTTCCAGACATTCACTCGAGCGCTCGAGATGAGCTCGAGCCTCCTTCGTCAGGGGGCGGCACCGCACCAGCACGCCCACGGGGCCATAGTCAGACACCTGGCCCGAACCTGCCTGCCTGAGGCTTCCGAGGCTTCCGAGGCTTGCGAGGCTTGCGAGGCTTGCGAGGCTTGCGAGGCTTGCGAGGCTTACGATGCGCCTGTGATGTTGAAGCCTGATCAGGCCAGTCTTGGCGTATGTCAGCGCACACCTTGCCAGCCTCCGTCAACTGGCTGTCCTCTCGTGCGGGCATGATGGCCGCTCTCACTCTTGGACAAGGCCGGCAATCCCCAGCCTCTGCCTCCTCCTCTGCGTCCTCTGCGTCCTCTGCGTCCTCTGCGTCCTCTGCGTCCTCTGCGTCCTCTGCGTCCTCTGCGTCCTCTGCCTCATCTGGATCCTCCGCGTCTGACACTCGAAAGGCTCCAAGCATGCAACGGGCAGGAGATATGAATCTGGATGTCCACCCGGCAAATCTCCTCGAGGTCCGCCTCCGCCTTCAGCTCCTGGTGCTGCTCCACCAGGGAGACGTCGAGATTCTAGGCACACTTCATATATTAGCTCGGGGCGCCGCGCCAAATGTGCGCCTTGGAGGGGCGTGACAAGCGCCTGCCAGCACTTCAAGGCATCTACACTCCGACCAATCCAGCGTCGTGTTGAAGTCACGTCCCAAGCACGATCATCGCGAAGGGATATGGAGTGCATCAGGGGCAACGCAGAGCAAACTTTGATCTTAATATCTCGCACAAGTTTTCTCGCACAAATGTTCTCGCGCGAGTTTGCTCGCGCAAGTGCGCAAGTTGTTTCATGCACAAGTGCTCGTTGCTCTGTGCAAGTTCTTCAAGACAACTTCTGAAGACTCATCTGCGAGCGCAAAAAAACAAAACAGTCCTCAGTGTTTGCGCATCGAACACACCAATCCCTGCAGAGGATCGCACTGGCATTCTAAAGTATTGCAAAAGGCTTCAGTTTCGGCACATCCACCACGCCGATCTTTTCACAGGGTCGCACGGGCAACTTTATAGTGGCAAGAGTCCTCAGTTCTTACAAGTGGACAACCCATAGGGCCGTTGCACGGAAGGTAGCAAAAGCTATCGGCTTTTGCACATCGACCGCCGAGTCCCGCAGAGGGTGTCATTTTGCGCGAGTTTTCTCGTGCAAGCGTGCGCGCTAGTGCGCTCGTGCAAGCGTGCTCCTTCGAGTTGGCTCGCGCAAACGTACCTGTGCAAGTTTGCTCGTGTAAGTGCGCAATTGGGAGTTGCCCGGAAGAACCCTTCGCGATGCTTTCAGGAAAATCAAAAACTCAAGCAGCAAAGAAGAAAGCAGCAAAATAGCAGTGAATGCACTGAACCCTGTCTACAACTGGGAAGGCTTCTACGAAAGGAAGAAGCAGCCAACATGTCCATATCGCAGGCGGTCACCATCTGGCCCGGGTGATGGTTCTTGTTCTCGTGAGGAACAAGCGCACAACGTGTCCACATTGACGTCCCCAAGCGAAAATGCAAGACACGTTCAGCTTTGACACTTTGTGTTGGGGCTTTCCACCTCGGGGCAGTGGCGCAGCAACAGCACAGCAACAGCAAGAGCAACAGCAACAACCACAACTGCAACAACCACAACTGCAAATGGCAATTGCAACTGCAACTGCAACGGCAACTAGCAGCCAGCAACCAGCCACCAGCTCCCAACAATGGCAACAACGGCAAGCAACAACATGAACATCGTCAACGACAGCAACAGCGACAACATATCTGACTCTATGCTCCAAGGCGCTGCGCGCAAGGGCTCAAGCAGGGGTAACACGGACAAAGGCCAACAAGTGATCTGGGAAGGCTAACATGTCGACAAAGCGATGCGTCAGAAACCCACCGGCCAATGTTTACCCGTCCCACCTGCTGCGGAGGCCCTGGAGCCATGATGACACATCCTGAGGCAACGTTCCCGCTTCATCCCACACTCCTTTCCAAGTCCTTTAATCAAGTCTTGAGCCGCCCACGTCACTTCCCATGGCCGGGTTATCTTGCATGCCGGTTGCTCTCTTCGATTGCGTCAACGCTACCAACTCTGAATGACTCCGTGATCCTCAACAAGCCCTTAAGCTCTTCTTCATAAGGAACAAGACTATTTTTGCGCTGGGAGTGAACTTGTTTCTCTTCTTAACTTAACTTAGCCTCCGAGCCAAAGCAGTAGGCAGCCCAAGGCGATGCACCATGCCAAGGCGGCGCCTCTCTATTCCAACGAGTATGCTGTTTTCACGGTCAGGCGTGGCATGCAGTCTCCTAGCAAGCGATGGCTGGGCTAGATCAAGCTGACCACGCCTGCACACAGCGCACGGAAACGCCTGGAGAGAGGACACACCATGCGCTGCGGCTTTCTCGTGCTTGGGCACCGCCTTGAAATCCTTTCGGGGCAACAAGCCTTGAAGGTGGTGTGTGTGTGTGTGTGCGTGCGTGCGTGCGTGCGTGCGTGTGTGCGTGTCCGTGTCCGTGTCCGCGTGTGCTTGTGCGTGCGCGTGCGTGCGTGCGTGCGTGCGTGCTTGTGCGGGCTTGTGCGTGCTTGTGTGTGCTTGTGCGTGCTTGTGTGCTTGTGCGCGCGCGTGTGTGCTTGTGCGTGCGTGCGTGCTTGTGCGTGCGTGCGTGCGTGCGTGCGTGCGTGAGTGCGTGAGTGCGTGTGTGCGTGTGTGCGTGTGTGCGTGTGTGCGTGTGTGCGTGTGTGCGTGTGCGCGTGCGCGTGCGCGTGCGCGTGCGCGTGCGCGTGCGCGTGCGCGTGTGCGTGTGCGTGTGCGTGTGCGTGTGCGAGTGCGTGTGCGTGTGCGTGTGCGTGTGCGTGTGCGTGTGCGCGTGCGCGTGCGCGTGCGTGCGCGTGCGCGTGCGCGTGCGTGTGCGTGTGCGTGCGCGCAGCGCGCGTGCGCGTGCGCGTGCGCGTGCGCGTGCGCGTGCGCGCGTGCGCGTGCGCGTGTGCGTGCGCGTGCGCGTGCACGTGCGCGTGCGCGTGCGCGTGCGCGTGCGCGTGCGCGTGCGCGTGCGCGTGCGCGTGGCGCGTGCGCGAGCGCGTGCGCGTGCGCGTGCGTGTGCGTGTGCGTGTGCGTGTGCGTGTGTGTGTGTGTGTGTGTGTGTGTGTGTGTGTGTGTGTGTGTGGTGTGGTGTGCGTGTGTGTGTGCGTGTGCGTGTGCGTGTGTGCGCGCGTGTGTGTGTGTGTGTGTCCAATCCTGTTTACTAAGGGCGGCGTGTAATTCGAAGCTCAAAATGCAAGCCAGAAGGATTTGCAAACTGCCGAGCTCGGTAGCGCCAGCAGTCCGAATTCTCGTTTTTTCTTCCCCTCCCTAAACCCGTGGGACTTGAGATGTCCAAAAAAAAAGCAAGCCGGAAGGCTTTGCGAACTGCCAAGAACGGTAGTGCCAGCGGCCCGGAACCTCCGGTTTTTTTTTATCCCTGGAGTAGGCCACAGCCATCCTTGGGCCTAGTCTGTGGCCCTGACGAGTAGGGCCCAAGGATGACGAAACTCCACTTGAGGTACAATTAAAGTGCATGATCCGAACCTAGAGTGTGCCCACTGGGCTTGATCCTGACCCTCGTAGAAGAAATGAGACACAACAAGGACCGAGAGAGGGGGGATTTCACAAGTGTGATCCAGGCAGTAGTTCGTTTAACGGGCCTGCGGTAGGATAGCCTACTGTGTTTGATTGAGCCTTGCCATCGGCTCGCGCGCAGCATTGGTCATTCAGTTGACCCTCAGATGTCAGCTTGACCCTTGAGGTCCCCAGGTCAGTTTGGAACTTGCCTTTGTTCCACCAAGTTTTGGGAGTCTTCCCACTCAGTTGCCATTTCGTGGTTAGTGCTGTAAAGCACAACAGAGACAGCCAGCGATGTCTATCGCCTCAGAAACCAGCATGCCCATTGGGTCTGAGAGGCCATCATCCCCCCGACGCATTCTTTTCTGAAGCTGTTCGGCCAGCTGGCCGCTCAAGATTGCAAGGGCTTCTGACAACGTTAGTTCGACCGCCATGTCTCAGTGGTGGCAGATCCAGGGCGCCAGGAGCAGCGACTCGTGGAAGGCTAAGGACTGGGAATCCAGCGACTGGAAAACTGACGCATGGTCCAAGACCGATGCTTGGTCGAATTCCTGGGGCCATTGGCCCGCAGACAGACCCAAAGCCCCAGCCGAGCCGGCGTCCATCCCGGACGTGCCACCCCCAGCGCCAACATTTCCAAACACGTTCTCTCCTGATGCCGCGTGTCATGACAAGACACCTGTCGCTGGCCACCAGCTTTTTCGAGTGGTGCAGCCGACAGAGTGGAGTCGCAAGACCGGCATAGCAGGACGTAAGCTTGAGGACGTCCGCTTGCACGAATTGTGCCACCGCGGCATGGCTGAGTTCTCCATGAGATTGGTCTCAGAAGGCCGATTTCAGGGAATTGTATGGACGCGAAGCGTCCAAGAATCCGTCTTCGTCACGAGTCTGCTGAAAAAGATTCGTGATGCTCACCTGAATATCGACGATGTGGCTCGGACCTTTTTCACTCAGGATGTGCCTGACAAGCACAAAGACTCTGCCAAGTTTATGGGCCCACTAGCAGAGGAACTGTTTCAGGCCATGCAAGCTCGCGCGCCTAGCCAGGACCCGGCAATCGCTGGTCGTGCGCGAGCTAAGCTTGCAGCGGCAGGAATCCAGCTCACCCCTAGCAAGAAGCGGACCAGCGAACCTGCGTCCAGCGCAGCAGACCCCCCCGCCAAGCGAGCCAAGGGGGAGGGAGATGAACATCCTGACCTGACTGGTCACGATCCGGCGGTTGTAAAGCTTTTGCAGGGGCCACCTGCTCGCATGTTGGACGCCCAACCCCGCGGAGCCAAGGATGAGTACATCACCGAGTGGCTCAACACTTTTAAGGGCACTTTCAAAGGAGAATTCACTGTCTTCAAGAAGCATGTGCGCGTGGTTCAGGAACTGTTGAAGAAGCACTGTTCCAAAGCCGAGCTCGTTGAAGCCGCTACCCGGTTCGGACTTGATCAGAAAATGGCAGTCCGGCTGAATGTCCGCAATCTTTCCAGCGTTATTCATGCGGCTCAGTACCAAGCTGCTTGACTAGCTTGCAAGAGCGCAGACCTGCCTGCAGCACGTAAGTTTGAAGTGTTTCAGGAGGTCTTGGAGCTCGGCGCGGCGTGCACGTTTTTCAAGCACAGGTGCGCTGCCGTCGCCAAATCCCCCGTCATTTGGGCCCAAGGGCTTCTTCACTTATGTCTTTTGTTTGACCATCAGACGCCGCAACATTCGCCCAACGACACTGCCTTTGGGCACGTCATGCGCGGCCGATTTCAACAGCTCGGGGTCACTCCCAACAAATACACTTGGCCGTGGTTTCAAGCCAACAATGCTGTCTATGTGAAGCTGCAAGTGGACTGGCGCCATTTTAAAACTCTCGAGAAGTACCGGCAGCCGTCACCAATGCTGTACATAGGCAGCACGTCCGTGTCCGTCACACTCCGGGAAAGCAACCGCATGTCAGTGTTTAAACGGTTGCAGAACCATCAAGAAGCGCAGGTTGAGCTGGCCGTCCGCTATTGGCACAGCGCAGGCAATTTTGAAGCCTTTAGCGTAGTCGCCATTGCCGCATGCGAGTCTTATAGAGCTGCGTGGATTTTTGAACACTCCCTCATCGAACTCTGGCAGCCAAAGCTGAATTTCCCTTTCATCCAACAATTCCTGAAACGCTCAGCCCTTGGATTTCGGCCTGCAAAGCGCAGGCGCATGACAGCTTACGGGCGATTTGGGCTTCGCTTGTGGCGCAAGTTGCGCAAGAAATTATACCCAACCCGGCAAACATTGGCCATGTGCGTGTCACGCCGACATGCTTGGGAAATGCTGTTTGACTTGACCAGCTTTACAGCGGCCAGTTTCCGAGCCAACAAGACTCTCCGTAGCACACGGTTCACCGATGATGAAGTGTATGCGATGTTTCGACTAAGTATGAACTTGGAAGAGCCGCTGCGATCACGCGCGCGGCAGTTCTTGAAACAGGTCGCCCACTTTCGAAACATGACTTGGCCTGTGCAGAATGCGCCCCTCGCTATCCAGTTTTTGGCACCTGATGATTTTCCAAAGCAGATCTCACGCTGGCTGAGGGCGCAGGTGCTTCGCTACAAGTGGATGCTGGTACCGTTTCACCTTCCTCCGCACACCGTTCGTGAAGCCCCACACCAATCTCTTCGAGAGTTCTTACACAACACACAGTTTTGGGACCAGCGTGTGTCCTCGTGTGAGGTGCAACAGCTTAAGTGTCCGTGCGCATCGTACCGTTCACGGCTTCCTCCGAACTCTCTGGTAGATTCGCATGTCGCCTGCGGCATAGAAGATCTGGTCAGTTGCCACCAGTGGCTCCGACCAGTTGCTACAGCCAGCGCTTCATCTACTTTTTTCCCTGCCAAGCACTACTACATGCAGCACAACCGTTTGAAGTTTTCTCGGTGGCGCAGGAAGCATGGATTTCCTCCCAGTCTCGAAGATGAGTTCGTCGAGCTGCTTTGGCAGCTCTGGGAGGACCATAGGATTGCTTTGGACCATCACCATCGATTCACTTGGGCAGACATCCACAAGACCCGCCATATACTGCACAAGCAGTTCGTCATTCACAATGAGGATCACCACAACTCTCATTTGATGGTGTACTGTCCACGCTTCTACTATCAAGCAGTTTTGCGCACTTGGGACGACCCAGAAGTATTTCAACCTCTCACGGGCACGGCAGAGGAGTGGCAGTCCTGGGTCGTGAAACAGATCCCCAAGTCCATTCAAAAACGTTACGCCTGGGGAGTTGAATGTGCAGCCCGGATCCCCCGGGGCTTGGTGTTTCTCAAACGCAAGAAGCAATTTCGCACGGGTCGCACCATCATCAGCTATGCCTCTTCAGTGCTGGCTCGCTTACTGGCGGCTGCTTCCCAAGCCATTGCGCTGATGATCCACACAGTGTGGTGGGATGGCCTAGGCCTCGACACCATGCCTAGACTATGGCAAAGAATGCACACCTTTTTTCGCGACACACCTAGTGAAGTTCATTTGCAAGAGGTCAACGATGATCTTATTGGCTTCTTCAACTCTGTCCCACGTCTGGAAATTTTGCGGGCCTTAGATTGCTTAATGACGGAGTACAAGGCAGCTGGGCACGAAGCCGACATTACAGTTGTCATGCGCCCACAGCAAGGGCAGGAGAAAGCTTTTCCAGGTCGGCCTCGGGGTGGATGCTCCCGCGGACTGAAAGCCATTCGACGGAGTGACCTTGCCCACATAGTCGAGCTGTCGTTCACTACAGGTGTGTTTGAAGCAGCGGGCCGTGTGTATCGCCAGACTCGAGGGACATGCATAGGCAACCAAATAAGCCCTATTTTGTCAAGTCTGCCAGTCATTTTTCGAGAGCGCTCTTGGCGGAAGTCCTGGGCCGCTCAGGAAGCCTTTCAAAAGTACGCGTCGCAGACGCCGGAATTTTTGATGCTACGATACGTGGATAATCGCATCTTGCTTGCCAGTCAAGATGTGCTACGGAATTCAGCATTTCATGAGTTTGCCCAGCTATCTTTTTACGGCGGATCTATTCAGCTTGAAGCTGTTTCGGATCACCGTTGGCTCGGATTTGTAATCTCTGCCCCAGCTAGGACAGCGACATATTGCCAGCCAGAACAACCATGGCAGATCCGCCATCCGGATAGCGCTGGCTCATGGGCAGCCAGAGCTAGTGGGTATCATTCGCGGAAAGCATTGATACTGAAATATACATGGCCACCTGGCGCTCGGCAGTCGCAGGTCGCCCGCTTGAGGCACTTGTACATAGCCAAAGGCTTCCCTCCCTCCGCTTTGGCATGACCGTGTGGACGCAGTCCCAAACCAGAAAACAATCGCGCAGCACAGGTTCACTCCAACTGCACTGGCAGTAGGCTTTTGAGCAACAGCCATGACACTATAAGGTGTGTGCGCAGCCAGCTCAAACCCGTGTTTCACCCGCACTCCGGCCAGGCCATGTCGCAGTTTGTCTTTCAGTTCTTCGCTGGAGCTAGTTCACCACCGTATTCCGGAGAACCTGGTTACCCGGGTCTCCGGGCATGGAGGGGCAAGGCACCCCTATCACGTTTTTAAACCCGGCCCAGCTAGCACCTCCGCCTCGGCCACGGCCGCTCCAAACGCGAGTGGGGCAACCAATGTCGCTCACGCCCGTTTCTCCCACACCGAGACAGCCAGAGCAGGACCTTGCGGCACCTGCCAGATCAAGGTCTCGGCGTGTTGAGCGCGACAGAAGAAGGTCCAGGGACCATTCCCGAGCTCGTCAGCGCAAGTCACAGTCTCACCGTACTAGGAGCCCGTCCCACCGCCGCCGTAGGCTCCACCGTCGCAGTGAAACTGCGACTCAAAGCCCCCCAGGTGATTTTCGGGGAGGAGGTCTCTACAGGCCCAACCCTGCCACCGGGTCAAAGTTCCCTTTTCCAACGTGTTCAGCGCCACCCCCAGGCGAGTGGCAAACCCAAGTAGTCCAAGCAGGTCCGCCGCCCAAGGCCGGACCACCTCCGAGAGGTCCCCCGCCGCCGGTGCAGCAAGCTCCTGCGCCGCAAATGTTTAGTCGCTTTGCGCAAACCCCGCAGCCAACGCACGTGTCAGCGCCGGCTACAAGCGCTAAGTCGTGTGGACCTCCCCGACCGGTTGCGTCAGTTTTGCTTGATATTCACAAGCAGCTGATTGAACAGCTGGGTACGACTGACATGGCGCCGAGACCATGGACCCCTGGCAAGTCCGCGCCAGCCATCCCTAGTGGCTCAACGGGCGCGGAGCGCCCAATCTCATCGGGCACTGCGGACCAACGCCTGAAAGCGTTGATTCAAGCTCAAGCCCACTCTCGGGATCAAGCCCCGGAAGTCGTGGAATTTGAACAGGCTCGCCATATGCCGCTTCAAGAGCTCACGCGTCTGATTTCCAGCATAGACGCAGCGGCAATTTTTAAGGAGCCGCTGGATGCCTTGACGGCCTACCGACTTTTGGTGCACCAAATTCGTTCTTCCCGTCTGCAAGCACCTCATCGTTCCGAAGTTCGAAGAGTTGCATGAGCTTCAGAGCCGCAAAGCCTTCCAAGCTCATTTAATGCGAAGGTGGCACGAGATCACTCCCGCCCAAGTGTTCAAGGTGCGACAAGAACTGGTCGCCCTTTTCGGCCCAGACGGCCCGTCGGTACCAATTGCGCAGGCTAGTTTGGACAAGCTCGCTCGCGCCCTCGCAACTGTTGGGCACCCAGTCTCACTCGTTTTTTCTGACAAGGCCATGTGCTGGGCCAACGCAGAACACAATAGCAACATTTGGCTTTTCACGGCGGCCAACTTTCCAGGCCCAGATCCGGGCACAGGTAGCTGGCCATATACTTGGCTACATGCTACAGACACGCGAGGCCTCCTTGGGGTTCTTGCTGTGGGTAAAATCCTACGCCCAGCCACAGACCAAGTAGGTTTGAACCCCAGCAAGGGGGAATATAGTTTCTCCTTTTTTGCTCGAGGTTGTGATAAGAAGCCCCGCGGGGCTGATTGGCAGCGCTGGATAGCAGGAGCCCGGCACTCTCCAAAGAATGTCGATGACATTCTGCTCATGGGGTGCATGGACACACAGCACCACAGAGCTCCGGGTGCAGACACTTGCCATGAAAACAACCTCACACGCATGATTCCGTTGATACGTTCCCCGGCCGGTCGGTGGGCAGTGCGAGAAGCTGCTGCGCGGATCGATTTCATTGCTGTTGCCAGTTCGTCCCGCGACAGCAACTTTAAAGGAGACGAACCCCGCGCGCCTGCCATTGCCGATGATACATGGGGCAGATGGGGCCCATCAGGCCATTTGGACCCTGTTAGGCAGCTCCGGAGTCAGGTGTAGTCTGCCATATATGCCGCCCTGGACCTTTAATTCATGTTGCGAAGCCCGCGTCCTTTTCACGAGGGGTTGGCCAGAAGCACTGTTGTGGATGCCAGCTTTCTTCCTCCTTGTGTAATTGTTTATATTCTCGCCTTTGTGCTTGACAAGCAGGTTTGTTTCGTTGATAATATTCCTTGAATGTCTCATTTCTACCTGCTAAATATTTGTTAATACAAGTGTAATTTTCAATATAATGCCCTTCTCTTTGCCGTAGTTCTTCTTTGCTATTAGTTGGATAAAGCTCTACTAATTCAATTTTACAATTTTTAATTCCAAACTCATCAAATAAATCAAACGAAGTTGTCTTTGTGCAACCGCCTTTCAAATATACATAATACTTGCTCCTATGTCGTGCCATTCTTTGTGCTAGAGTTTCACAGGTTGAACCATAATAGATTTTTGTATAAGCATTGTCTGTTAATCTGTAAATCTTGCCATTCTGATATTTATTACTCATATCCCTATTTATCTTAAGTTCTCTTTTCCTAAAACCATTTTTTAATATCTGTCAAATCTAACCTTATTTAAATCTCGTGCCCTTGTGCAAGCAACATATAACCATTCTTTCGTAGCGTGTTCATTGGTCCAATCATAAATTATAACATTATCATCAATTGAACAACCTTGACAAGAATGGGCAGTATAGCAATAACTGTAAATAAATTTGTCTCTTAAAACATCTATTGAGACAGTTTGTGTTTCCATTGTTTTAATATTCTGTAGTCTGATATTCCTATTATCAACACAAATTATCTTAAACCTAAAATTGACGTTGAATGTAAAACCATTCATTTTGACATATTCTTTGCAAATTACAACATCGTCTATTTCATATTCTGCTTCTTTCTTAAGCAACATCCTAATAGCACTAGATATATTTTTAACAGGTTCTGTTTGTGTAGGCAATATTATTATTGCATATTTCAACTTTATCAACATATTTAAAGTATCGTTCTATTATCTCCTTGAATGGTATATCATTCGCAAAAATATCATTCTTTATATTTTTCAGTTTAACTTTATCTTCTGGGTTTTTCAATCGCTTGCATTCCTTTAAGCATATTTCATTTTCAATAATGATGCTTACGCATTCATTAGCGCATTCTTCAAAAGATTTGGTATTTGACATTGGTTCTATTGTTGGTAATTGGTTTGTGTCACCAGTTCCTAACAAAATCTTTTCGTGCTTGTGATGTTTAACAAGTTGATTAATTCTGTGTAGCATCCGGACAGGATTGAAAAATATTTCATCAAATACAATCACATCAAATTTACTGTGGTCAAAAGGTGGCAATTGTTCATCCTCATCAGCACCAATTGAAAAGAATTTATTTACGGTAATACTCTCGCATTCACAGTTTTGTGCTAAATGGTTAGTTCCAACAACAAACAACACCTTTTTACCAAGTTGTTCAAAGTATTTACCTATGAAACTTTTTCCAGAACCCGGCAAGTCTGCTTTTATTATGAAACAATTGTGTTTAGCAATCAACTTACATATTGCTTCAGTATCATATTCATCTTCTACAGCATAGCGGGTAGTTTTATAAATGGGAATAGGCACTAACTCATTAAATTTCCAATTGTAATCAGTTTCCAGTTCATAGACTTTATTATTTTCTACTCTCCAACCTCCAATATCATTATGAAAATCTAACAACTTCTTTGCCTTCCTTACATCTTTCTTTGCAATATGAAAGGCATCGGTTTTCACCGCATAAACTTTAATACTATTTGCTTTAAGTTTTTCGTATGCTTCATACATTGCAAAATTATGACCCTGAAGTAGGAGTTCTTTAATCGGTCTAAATCCGTTCATTAGTTTTCTTTGGTCGGTAAGACAAACAACATAATATTTGGCAGTCTTACTTATCTTTTCAGTTTCCCTATATTTCTCACCCCGTTCGCTGTAATAAGTCTTGCCGTCTTCAACTTTGCAATCGATACCAAATTCAGGAAATGTCATACTACCATTTACATGTTGGAAGTATGGTCTCTCATCTTCGCAGAGTTCAATACTCCACTCATCATCGTTTAATAGTTGCCATTTGTTAAAACACTCATATTCTTCATCATCCAAAACATACAGTCTGCCTCCATGGGTTCTTTGATGATGTAAAGCATGTCCTACATTGTCAAAGATCCTACTCACTGACTTTCTGTTATATGACTTTTCCATTAATCCAAAAGTAATATTTGCCATTGTCTTCTTGATTTTGTTGTTTTGCTCCTCGTCAGGACTGATGTTTGATTTAAACAATTCGCTTATCGCTTTCTTGTATTTTACCTTCAACACTTGCGACGGTGTTTTATAATATAGTATTTTCATCACAACGCCTCTTTTAACCAATTCTTTTAAGTATTTACCATACAGCAGATTATTTTTTGTTAAAAAAATGTTGCCCTGATTTGCTTGAACATAATACAGTGTGTAATTGTTAAATCTGTTGAAATCGCAAGTGTGATCGTAAGGTTTCCACACATCAAATTCTTTAAAAATCGGGATATAATTAATCTTGCTTCCTTGATGTGTAAATGCTTTACATGTGTCAATGCTACATCTTTCATCGATTTCTACTTCCTTACGTACATTGCTTCTCATCATGCAGTGTGCTACGATTGTTCTGCATTCATCCAAAATCTGGACATCAACTTCATTATAATAACTCTTGTAGTTTTAGCACAACAATTTTCTGTTAAATTTAAACATTTCTTCACTGATGTTATTAAATACCTCTTCTTCGTCAACTGCGATGTCCTCATCAATTCTGTCTCTGTCAAAATTCTGGTTTACTATTGAATAATAAACTTTCTTTTTGCTTCTTTCCTATTTGATGCGTAAAATCCATTTTGACTTCAGTTGTCCTACCTGCAGTGTATCCTATTTGTGGTTCATATCCTATCTGCTTGAGTTCAAAAACTGCCTTGTCTAAATCATTGTCTTTCAATATCAACTTGTATTCATCTTCCTCATTGAGTTTTAATATGTCGTCCAAATTTTCAATCATCTTATATTTGATGGGTGTCTCCCGGCTACTGATGTAATAATTGCTATGGATTTTAAGCTTATGGACGTCTTCTACATTAGGGTTTGCTTTAAGTCTTACTAAGTCATGGTTCAATGTGTAAATATGACTGTTCTTTACTAAACCGTTAAAAGTAATTATTTTTTTGCTGTAGAAGTCTTTTGGGTCATGCTTGTAAATCAAACTGCTGTCAATGTCATAAATTCTTGCTTTGATGTCAAACTGTTTAAACACAGCATCCATTTGCATGATTGAAGCACCGTGCTTTTTGAAGTTTTCATCGCTTTTGTTGATGGTTTCTAATATCCTCTCTCTGGTTAAATTCTTCTTTTTGGTTCTTTTGTGCCTCATCAGCGTGTCCGCGTAGTGTTCCATCAACGTATTACTCCAGCACTCATTTTCAATACGCTCACCTTTTTTTATTGCTTCCTTCAATGTTAAGCAGTCAGGGTTCAATTCGGTTTGAATGTATCTATGATGAATACTTATGTTATGTTTAGCGTCGGTGAGTTCATCATCAAAAATATCATAATCTACTGCGTCCTCATCAACTAAGTCGGCGCTTTCTATTTTGATGCAATCAAGGTAGTTATAAACCTCGCCATCTGTGAAACTCTTAAACGCTGGGTCGCTTCTCATCACTGCCACCAGTTTATGAAACTTATGTTTATCAAAATGCTTTGTAATTTTAACATTAACAGCATTAGTAATAAACTCCCACTGTGCTTTTACGTTGCCTGCCCTTTTAACGTTAGGATATAGCAACGGGTAGTATTTAATACCATTCAATCTAAAAAAACCGGATTTTGTAGCGCGTCCTTCGTCTTTAGTAAAAAGAATATATTTAATAACAATCGTTTTTCTGTCCTTCGTTATGTTGTCTCTATACATCCTTTGAATTCTTCGTAAGGGTGTTTTTTCATTAATTCTTCTCCTGATTGTTGCTAGTTTCTTGCCTCTGACTGCCTTTTCAGTTGTTGGTTTCATTCTCTCGCCTATGGGTGCTATGTTTTGGTATTTGGCAACTGCCTTTTCATATTGCTTCAGTCCTTTCTTCAATTCCTTGTCGTTTGTTGCAATGATGCCATTGATTAATTTGTTTGCCGTGTCAAATTGAACAATTTTGCGGTCTTCATAAAAATCAATGATGGTATTGACTTTCTGTAGGGTTTGAGCGGTAATACTGCCCCTTTTCCTGTCTCTTTTGTTTTTTAGGTCTTGAATGTTTGTATCTATACGTTTTTTTGTCATAAATTAGTCTATATATTAATAATAGTTAATATGTCCTTAAGTATATTTCGTATTACTCTTTTATTCGCCTTATTGAATTTATATTAATTCATATTTTGCCTTAATATACTTAAAGAAATATTACCATAATATATTAAGATAAAAATGAGCACTAAAAATATTGATGACTTGACAATTGATGAGATTAAGGAACAGATGGCGTTATTCACCAGATTATATTATAAGAAGAAAAAGGTAGAAGACCCTGAATTTCTTGAAAGAAAAAGGGCACTTGACCGACAAAGGTATCATAGAAAAAAGCAAGAGGAAGGAACAGTAAATCAACCTCCTAAAAATGACTACAACAGAAAATACAAAGGCAATAATTTGATCCTCGTTTCTACCCCTGAAAAATGATATTTTAAAGTAAGTATTTTAAAATATGATTTTATTTTCATGATGGTTTTAACTCTATTTCTTTCATTTTTGTTTATTTTAGATTTTGCTTTTCTTTATTCTTATCTTTATCCTTATCTTCTTCATCGGTTTCAGCATCAGTAGGAATAGGAATGTCGGTCGGCGGTGCTATTTCGTAATTAGCATTTTCTTCTGACGACGTTGAATTAACAGTATGTGTTGAAGAACTATTAACAGTGATAGGTGGAGAACTATTAACGCTAACAGGGGGCGAAGTGTTTAACTCAACTTCTTCATCAGTATTATTACTTAACCAATTCATAATACCATTTGTAATATCAAAAGTTGTAATTAGTGAATTTCCTATAATGTATGCTGTCAATTCAGTAATTTGTAGAGTAGTTAATGTAGTTTGATAAGTTATATGTATTGTTATGTCTGCTACACTAAAACCTGACCTTAACATAAATTCTATAATCCTAATCAGGTTTAAACTTTTCTTTTTGTTTCCATTACCATCATCGTCGTCATCATCTGGTTCATCAGCATCATCATCATCTTGAATAGGTTTGAATAAGGATGCTTGTGCTTCTGCCTCTGCCCTATTCAACAGATTACTCTTAAAACTCTTTGAAAACCCGTCTGAAATCAAACCTGTATAATCAATGTCATCAGTTTGTGCTTCTTTATCATTTGGTAGGTCTGTTTGTGTTTCTTTGACTTCTCTGATAGGAAACTGTGTTGCTTTGTCAAGTGTCATTACCGGGAACATATCAGTATCATATTTATTATTGTTTAAACTCATATATTTCTTGTTAATGCCATAATTCGTTAAATCAAATTCGTCAAAATCAACTTCATTCATTAATAAATCTACTCTCCGTTTTTCTGGGATGGTTGTTATTATCAGTCTGTGTGTCATCGCTTCTTTAAGCATTTCATCAAAGGTTTTCCTTCTTCTCAATCCATAATATTTAGTATTACTCATTATTAAATATTATAGATTAATTATTGTTAATCACGTGTTTGACCCGATGAAGATGCCTTTTCTTCTTTCATATACTTATTATATACATGCTTTTTGTAAAAATCTATCAATTTGGTGTTGTTTTCCTGTTTTTTAACGTTGGTTTCACTTTCAATCAATTCGCTAATTAAGTTGTTGAATTCTATGTATATATCATCTTTCATTAATCCGACATTATATATTTTATCAATGATGCGTTTCATTTCCATTGGAACATTTGCTAAATATAAGGGTGTATTTCCTCTGATTTCATCTATGAAATCTTCAACTTTACTTAGGTCATCATCGTCGTCTTTACCCTCTTTCTTCTCTTCTTCATCAACAATAGGGTCGTCTTCTGGTTCTTCTTCTTCTCCTTCTTCTTGCTTTGACGCCATTGAATGGACTTCCACACCTTCTGGTATTGATTGTCTTGATACAGCACTTGCCATTTCATCGTGTTGTCCAAACATAAGTCTCATTCTTTCTTCAAGTTCTTCTTTCTGTCTGTTCACTTCCATTAACCTTTCGTCTACAAATGCCGTTTGTTGTTTGAATGTATCGCCAATTTCGCAAAATATTCCTCTACCTACCGATGCTTCCTTCTTAACTTCTTCTCTTCTGCTCAATTCTTCTTTCTTTTGAATATCCAAAGCATCTTTATTATCAAACTGACTACCATATTGATTTAATCTGTATCTTGTTGCCCTTCTGTCTATCACATTTTCAATTGATGGTCTATTCTCATCTTCCACTAATGTTTCTTTTAACAACTCGTCATAAGAAGGTCTCAAATGTAATTGTGATTTTAACGAACCTACTTTTACTGGTCCTACTGTATTCAATCTATTTATTGATTTAATCATATTATATGTATTATTTAGATAATTTATTTATCTAAATAATAAATAAGTTAATCTGAAATATTCTTAATCATTTCTTCTAAATGTTTCTTTCTTGCTTTTAGTTGTTCTGTTGTTTGTATTCCATCGGGTGAGCGTGAGTTTTCCAATATTTTTCTTATTCTGTCTAATTCCTTTCTATAACTTTCCGTTCTGTTGCTTTCTGCTAAATCGTTTCTGTATTTTATCAATGCTCCTTGTGTTTGTTTTGCTTCTATATTATCTTTCATTTGTTTAAAATAATTCATTCTTGAAGCAACGCCCCATAAGTCATTAGTATCATATACTCTTTCAACTTGTGGTGCCCTTTTAAATTCTACATTTCTATGACTTCTCATAAGCATGATTAATATATAATATAATTAGATTATTATTTAAAACATTGATGAAGATAATTTGTTTATTTTTTCTTGTTTATCTTGTTTTTTTCTTTTGTTTAAGTTCTTCATAATGTTGGCTTAATAGTTCTGTTGCCGTGGGTTTCTTAATAGTTTCTTTAATCACTTCTTGTTTAATCTCATTCTTAATTTCTTCTTTTACTTCTGGTTGTATCTTTCTAATATTCTTTTGTGGATTGACTGGGAGCATCTCGGTTTTTGCCCCTTTACAATTTTTAGGATGTGAGTGTCTCAAACTTTTCAATGTCATCTTTTTAGAGCATTGTTCACATTCTACTAATTCAACTTCTTTTTTAGTTCTTGGTAATTCTTTTGCTTTCGCTTTTGGTTCAGGAGTGACTTCTTCTGGTTTAACTTCTTCCGGCGTTGGTTCTTCATTAACTGTTTCATTTTGTTCAACAACTTCATTATTAATAGGTGCTTCTTCTGTTTTAGTTTCATTATTAACATCTACTACCTCAATACTTGACATATAATATATTCTATATATTTTCTATATGGAAAAATTAAAGAATATATTTAAATAATATCGCTTTTCACAAACAATAATGACAGGGATACATTTACCCCATTCAAATTAATTTCATTTCCTAATGAATTACTAATCCAAAAATCTAATTGTTTAAAGCTTCTATTTGATACATCCAAGTAATCCAGAGGGTTTAATTCCGAATCAAAGACAATTCCCGCGTGTGGTGCTGTGACTGGTACTTTCTTAACAACTGTGCTATCGCCGGTTCTTAAATTTACTTGATTATAATTAGACAATTGAGAAGAATGAATATAAATATTTCTAATGGGTTGAAGATTAACGAAACCAGAAACATAAGGATTATTATATTGATAAACTGCAACTTGATAATTTCCTAAAACTTCATTAACAGATTGCAAGTTATTAGCATTAAAACTTCCATTCCATATATAATCTGTATATGTTAGTTTCATTTGTTCATCAGTTAATACAGCGAACTTTCTATCGGCATAGTTTGAATAAATTGTTATTTTATTAGTTTTTACACTGTAAGAAATTTCATAAGTATTTGAGAAATTAATATTACCTACAACACCATTTTTTTTGCCTTTAATTCTGTCGCTAGTTCTGTGCCAGTATATACTCCTTCGTCCAATTGTAACGCTAAATAATGGACATTTGTGTTATCTTCATCTGGAACTAGTGGAGAAGAATAAAAGTATAATATATTATTTAATCCTGACTGAATCGAATACCAAGAGTTAGGCAATGTTACTTCATGAATATAACAATGAACACCATTATCTGTTTGTAATGTTTCTGGTAATTCAATGTGCCACTAATCCTATGAGCACTGTCAATATAGACCTTCTTATATGTAAGCATTATTAATTAATTGAGATCTTTATTTATATGAAAAAGTTAATATATGAAATGAAGCATGGGAAAATTAAACATTATCAACCTTATACAAAAACAACTAAAATAACTGATGTTATGAAACAAACTGACAAGATTTTAACGATGTTTATCCTAATTCTAATTTAACTGATGCACAAGGGTTGAGTAGAGCATATGGCAATGGTAAAGGTTTTTATATTGATGGTGATAAAATGTATGTAAGCGGAACATTTGGAAAAGGAACGTTTGGAGGTGCTGTTAATGACATTCTGGCAGATGTAGGACTTCCCTTTAAAATGACAAAATATTCACAACGATATAAAGACACATCAACAGCATTGGATGAAAACAATGAAGTTAAACATCTTATAACACATAGTCTCGGTTCAAGTGTAGGGGCACAGATAACAAAAGATTATCCTGAAAGAGAATTAACTTTAACTACTTATGGAGCGCCGTTTATATCACGAAGGTCTAACATTACCGATGATTACATTAATTTTAGAAGTATCTTAGACCCTCTCAGTATTTTAGATAGGTCTGCTGTAACTGTTTATACTGGTTCATTAAATCCATTTACTAACCACGATTACATAACTGGATACGGAGACCAAGGAAAAGATGTTTCAAGAAGCGTTGAACCTGCAAGGGAGATATTATAATTTTTTAACTAATTAAATAAATAAATAATTAAATAAATAATTATATAGTATTATATATGTATAATCAATTAAAAGAAAACTTGACAGAAAGTGAAACAAAATTTAAACCATTAACACTTGTAGAAAGATTAAGGGATTTAAATAGAGATAATAAACGAACACATGTAAAATGTCAGTGTGGGTGTTTCATTATTAGGAGTGTCAGAGTTAGACCTGACTATATTGATTATAACTGGATTACTTCAATTTATAATATGATTGCACCAAAATATGTAAATGGCTATGTCCTCATCAATGACAACACTAACAATTGTAATCACACTCAATCAGACCTTGATGAAATAGTAAAAATAAAAAACGCAAAACTATTTTCATATTATTATTATGATACAACATAAGAAATATGACAATGAAACAACAGATGATATGATTAAGAATGAAAATAAAAAGTATAAGAAAAGTTCATATGATGAAATTAGAGAGATTGTTTTAGAGAAAGAAAAAGGCAATAATCCAGTTGAAGATAAGATGAATAAAAACAAAATGAAAATATTTAAAAATAATAGTTCTAATCAAAAGGATTATACGAAATTATTCAATTTGTAAATCATAATTCTTAATTATGATTTGGGAATTAATGAAATTACAATTTCATCAATTTGTAAAACATAATTATTGATTATGTTTTAGAAATTAATAAATGTATCAATTTAGTTTAAATTATTTCTAAATTAAATTATATATAGTAATGGAAACATTTAGTGCTGAAGATATTCTAATTGACAACCTCTCATTGAAATTAAATAAAGGAGCAAGTTATATAAATGAGAGGCGTTCTGTCTCGTTTTTTCCTTCTGGGAGTAATATCTACACCCCTTCATCTGGTCAGCGTGTGTTGAAAATAGCGTTAAATGCTGAAGATAATAGTTGGTTAGACCCTCAGAGTGTAATGGTTTATTTCACTGTTGAAAACACTGACTCGTCAGACAATAAACGCTTACGTCCTCTGTCTCCTGCTTATTCCTTTTTTAGAAGAGCAAGACTAATTGCTGGTAATCAACTTGTTGAAGACATTGATTACTACAACCGAAATCATCATATGATGAGTTGCATGATGTCAAAAGGAGCAAGAGACAATGAAGACGCCCAGAGTTTTGGTTATAGATATGATGATGATTTAAACACACGTCGTGCAGTTCCTTCATCGGGTCATATTGGTCCTGCATATGACGCTTACACAATTCCAGGCTTTAACAGAAAAATGGTTGTAGGATTTAAACCGATGCTTGGTTTATTCAATCAATTTAAACCGATGCTTGGTTTATTCAATCAATTTAAGTATATTCCGTTAAAAGCGTGTCCTCTTGTTTTAGAACTTGAACTAGTTTCAAATTTTACTGATTGTGTTGTTACAGCGGGTGGGTCAAGGTTTCCAGAAAGTGGCAACGCAGACTCAAGTCTTCATACAAATGAGCAGTTCTCAATTAGTAACGCATTCCTTCAAACTGATTTGGTAAGCTTGGACAACGACCTTCATAATAAATATGTTGCGCACCTACTCGATTCAAAAGAACTTCCAATCACATATAATACTTATATTTGTCAATCTAATCAAGTTCCCAATGGTTCGTTGTCAATTAACACTACTGTTGTTCGTTCAGTATCAAAACTCGCTGCCGCGTTCATCTCTTTCAGTAAAGGCGGAGTAGGCGACACTCACGTTATGAGAGAATACAACAATTTCTATCATCCTATGTATTGTTTGAACTATCAAGAAAGTGGATACTACAATCACGACCTTGATTTAGAATTTCAACTTCAATTAGGTTCAAAACTATATCCTGAGTATCCTTGCCGTTCATTAACACAAGCATTCTATTACTTACGAAAAGCATTAAATTTACCATTGTTCCATCAACATCATTTATCGATTGAATATTCTGCTTATCGTGTTGATAAGTTTATCTTTGCTATGAATTTCGAAAAGGTTCCCGATAGTTCATATACTGGAATTAACACGAAAGCTGGGCAACAGCTTTTAATTCGTGTTAAACCGACCGGAGATATGCTAACAGCAAATATGCCAGATACAATATATATAACGTTAGTGAGTGAACAAATATTATCCATACGCGATGCAGGTTGCCAGATTTTAGATTAAAAATAAGTTAAAAAAAAAGGTTTAAAGACATCCCGCTTTTTATGTTATTATATAATGGAGAACATATATGAAAATGGTAAAATATATGCTGTTAAAAATGACATCACGGATGACATATACATAGGTTCTACAATAGTTTCATTATGTAAAAGGATGGTTAAACACAGATGCGATGCGAAGATGAGACCAAATACAACATCATTAAGTAGAAAAATGAGTGAAATAGGTATAGAGCATTTTTACATAGAACTCGTGGAAGATTACCCGTGTAAAAATAAAGAACATCTCAACAAAAGAGAAGGAGAACTGATAAGAGAACTTGCAACAATCAATAAACGAGTTGAGCAAAGAACACCAACTGAAATAGCAGAACACAGAAGAGAATACAGAGCAAAACACCACGAACACATTTTAGAATGGAGGAGGGAATGGAGTGAGAAAAACCGAGAAAAACTACGAGAACAAAACAGAGCACAGAAAGCAAAAGATAAAGATAAAATCTATGAAAGAGATAAAGCCTGGAAATCAACTAAAATTGAATGTCCGTGTGGTGGTAAATATACAAATTGTCATAAAGCGGAACATCTAAAATGTAAAAAACATCAAGATTACATTAACCATAATAATTAATATAATTAATTTCTACAATTAATTCTATCGATTTTGCCTTCAATAAACCTAACAAATTTTGAAAATGTTGTAGCACACTCAATTAGTGAAATAAATGATACGGGAATACAAGATATAAAGACCATATACGCCAGTCAAACAGATATAGTTGATTTACTCAACAACAAAGCAGACCAAGTAGACACTTACACAAAAGCTCAAATTGATAGTAATTTTTACACAAGAATAGAATCATATAACAAAACAGAAGTTAATGTATTATCAAATAATATTAGTTCAAATGCTTATTTTATTATGAATAATACAGCAACAATAGCAAGTAATTTAGTTAATGTTTCATCAAATACATTTTTAATAGGTAATCTGACAATAACTTCAAATACAAATTTTAATAATATTTCATCAAATACACATTTAATAAGTAATTTGAATTCTACGATGACATCTAACTTTAATAATACTAGTTCTAATACTAATTTAATTAATACAAATTTTAATAATATTTCATCAAATACACATTTAATAAATAAATTGAATTCTACTATGACATCTAACTTTAATAATATTAGTTCCAATTCAGATTTAATAACAGGACTAAATAGCACAGTAAATTCACATATTACTGCAATTTTAGATTTACAGAATGGAGGTTTATTTAATGAATCAGAGTACTATAATAAAATAACAACTAATAATTTATTACCAGAAAAGTTAAACACATCAGTATTAAATAATACATTAATACATAATATAACAACTACTGCAACTTTCAAAATAGCAGAATTTGGAAATTATAATAATTTCTTTGAAATGTATAATAATTATTTTGATAGTTATGTTTATGGAAGTTTGACTGGTTCAACAATGTTTTTAAACCAGCGAGGTTTTGGAGATGTAGAAATTAATAATTCTTCAACTTTTCAAAATGATAAAATAATATTAAATCATAATACTACAATATTAAGTAATTTACAAGTATCAGGTTTATTTTCGTGTTCATCTATTTTAGATATAGCAGGTTCTGATGCTCGTTATGTTTTACAATCAGATGGATTAAGTGGATTAATAACGGGAAATACAAATACAATTAATTCAATAATTACAAATGATAGCGCACAAGATACAGTAATAAGTCAAAAATTAGACAAAGTTAATACAACTGCGCAAACAGTAAACTCTCCATTAATACTTAGTTTAACAGATAATACTAATCCAATATTTAGAATCCAGGACGCAGTTAGTAACCAAAGACTCGAGTTTAAAAGAGGATGTCAGTTAGACTCTTATCAAGGGTTAGAAGGTGCTACTCCTTATAGATTATGGTTAGGATGGAATACAGGAGATGTTATTATTGGAAGACCTAATAATGCTTCAAGAATTACGATTAACGGTAATGTTCATACTTCATATAATTTTGCTCAAGCACACGGAACATCATATTTCGAAGGTGCTGTTTATATGAAAGGAAATTTATTTACAAATAATGATTTTTCAACAGATATTAAAACAAAAATAGATAATATCAATACTTCAATAAATGGATTAGAACCATATTTAGAAACATATACACCAGATGCAACAGAAGGTTTTTATATACATCATCCTAATTTTGTTGCTGTTAGCGTTGGTGATATTACTAATGCCTAATCAATATATGATGTGCGATGGATTAGTTAATAAAACAATTTTTAGTAAACCTGTTGATGTGTTAGGTAATATTTATACAAATGCTGCTGTTAATTGTGATAATGTTAATATTGATACTGATGGTAAATTAACAATTGATACAAACTGTGAATTATATAGATATGTTAGTGCTTTTTCATCTTTTGATATGAGGAATAGTGATGCTAATTCTTCAATTAGATTTATTTGTGGAGACCCCGCTGTTCAGTCTAACATAGTCGGGGCAGTTAATATTACTAGCGGATGGACTTTTAATACTGCTACTGCTGATTTTATGGGTAATTTATTTGCTGATGATGTTTATGTTAAAACTAATGGAGCATTAAGAAGTAATCATATAGCACCTAATGGTGGAACATTAGTAACTGTTGATACTAACTTAGCAGTTCAAAATGCATATTTAGCAACTAATACCATTCAATCATTCGATTTAACAACGGTTTCATTTTTGAATAATATTTCAATGACTACTGGAACAGATCTAAAGATGGGAACAAGTGAAATATCAACTTATTACGATGGAACTAGTTTATCTACAATTGATGTAATATTTAGAACATCAAATACAGCGTTTAGAGTTGCTGATAGTTCTACTACCCCTTCTGTTTTATTATCTATTGATAATACATTTGGAACAACAGTAAATACTGAAAGTTTTACAAATAATGCTCCATCGACTTTTAATGAAAATGTAACAGTTGTTAACACAAAAACATTATTTGTAAATGATATTCAAGATGCTTCAGGTGATGCTATTGATATTACTGCCGGAACTGTAACCATAAATGGAAGTCTAATAGATAATTCCGATGCAAGATTGAAATATGATGTAGATTTACTTAAAAGTAATTGTATTAGTATGATTAAGAAATTCAAACCTAAAAAATTCAAAAGAAAAGATAGAGACGATAAGGATGCAATCCATATAGGTTATATTGCTGATGATTTATTAAAAGCAGTTCCGAAAGAAATTAGTAATGTAGTTCATACCGAACGTGAATATTTAGGTATTGAATATACAAAAGTTCCAATATTATTACATAAAGCTTTACTGGAAGTGATAGATAAAGTTGAAAAATTAGAAAAAGAAATTAAGGAATTGAAAAAAACAATCTAAATAATAATATATAATGGGTAATTCAAATAGTAATGTTGAAACTTCAAGTATTGATAAAATCAATGATATTGATGTAGAACAATTAGATTTAAGTAATATTGACAAATTACAGTTGAAAGCAATTAAGCAAATGAGTGAAAGATTAGAAAAACTGGAGAAAATGAAATGTGACAAACTAATATATAAATTACCAGCGTTGAATTTGTGTAGTTATAGTTTGTTCTGAATAAATAATATTAAACATTATTAATATTATTAATTTATACGAATTTCTTTTTCAAATCTCACCATAAAGATTTTATTTACATCACTCTCACGAAGTTTAACAAATAAAAAACTAAAAGGCTGGTCATTAACCGCCATTTGATATATTTTCATTAATGTTTGTTTATTTACTAATGCTGATTGTTCCATTATAAATGTATCCACCTCGGACATATTCTTTAATTTGAATATATATAAACTGCTCGTGTTCAATCTTACAATAGGTGCTAAGGCATTGTATTTTTGAACGGCTGTAATAACGGATAAACCGAAGTGTCTTGATTTTGTATATAAACCGTGTAATATTTTACTATATCGCATAAATGTTTTATCTTCTGCGAAATCATCAATTATCAGAAGACACGAAAATAATTTCTTCATTCCTATTTTCTTTTGGTAATCTATAATTTTATGTTGTGTATCAATTATATTTTGTAATGCTTCAGCGTTGTATTCATCAAATAAGTATTGTTCTTTATTATTATCTATTTTTAATTCAGTTTCTACATATTTAATAATTTCTCTATACGCTTCATCAATAGTTGCTGTTGGGGAAACGATATATATGCGTTCGAAGCAGTTCCGATATACTTTTAATACGAGGTTCTGTATAAGTATTCCTTTGCCGCCCTGTGATGAACTACAAATAATACTACGAAAGGGCAATTTGTCTGCTTTATCATACGATGGCTGTTTAAACTCATACTGTCTAACATTTATTGGTTCTATTTTTGGTGGTGAAGTATCAGGCATAATAAAATAATATTAAAGATATTTAGAAAATAATCTAATATTATTTATTGTATGAAAGCCTTGCTATGATATGAATGGTGTCCATCGTAGTAGAACAGGCTCTTTCATCAACTTCAATCAATAAGCATTGAAGATAATTAGTTTTGTGTCTTGCTCGCGTGTGCAATGAAAACCCCAAGTGCTGTGCCCCACCAATATTCTATTATGCATGAAAATAATAAGATTAAATAATTATTTTAATAATTATTTCATCTTATTATTTAATATGGATAGAAGTTATTCAGATTATATTGATATAATAGATGAAGTAGAGAATATAGAACAAGTAATAATAACTGACAACAGATGTAAGAAAGTATGCTTTTATACATTAGAATTAATAAAATTAGGAATACAATATATCAAAAATAAAAATGTAAATATTAATATAAATGCCAAGAAAGAAAAAGAGTAAATCAAATTCAATATTAGATAATGAAAGACCAATGCCAGATATTGAAGCTCGGAAAGAAACAACAGTAAGTGTTAAATCATTAGGTGTGAGTAAAGAAATAAAATGTGATAAATGTAATCATATTATGAACTTTCAAAATGAATTAATAGTAGATAAAAAAGGCGGTGTTAATATTAAATGTATTCCGTGTATGTTATCAGTCAAGAAGAAAGACCAAGAAATGAGTGTAGTGAAGAAGAAGGACGGAGATATGACAATAGAAACAAATGACCATTTAGTCAATGTTAGTTTTAATAGGGTGATAACATAGTATTTAAAGAGTAGATTTTACATTATTTAAACAATTGTTCATTAGAATTAATAAAATTAGGAATACAATATCAAAATTAAAAATGTAAATAGTAATATTAATGGTCAAAAGCAAAGTTAATGACCAAATACAAGAAGAAAATAGAATAGTTAAATTAATGCAGGACCAGAAAAAAGGACAAGATAAAATTGAAAAGACACTAAAAGAACAAAAAGGAAAACAAGAACAGATGAGTGAATTAATAGAAAATCACCAAGAAACACAGAAAGAAATTAGTAAAGCAATGGACGAAAAAAAAACGATTGAAGACAGACTAACAGCAATGGAAAATTATGATTATAGCGACTATCAGTATGTAGAACAAACAGGACAAGACAATCGCGCTAATGAAATCAAAGTTGATAAAGACGGTGCTGACATTAAGTGCCTGCCGTGTAAATGTGGAAGATTGATAAAAATAATTCATACAATGAAAACCAAAGAAACCAACGGAAACTCACGTGAAGAAACTTGGGAACACAACTATAATACAAAATGGGGATAAATTAGTATTTAAAGAGTAGGTTTTACATTAAATCAATTTTATAAATGAATATTTAAATAAATAATTAAATAAATAAATATATATAGAAATGTCTGAAGTTGAGAATGATGCTATTGCTGAACTATCAAAGAAAATAATGACAGTTAGTAAAAATGTTAAACTGTTGTACGAGATGATAAAAACTATTGACCAGAAACTTGATGCAAAGGCAAACGAACCAAACAATAACAATGAAGAGAAGGAAAAGATTGATAAAATCCTTGAAAAGAAAGGGATAGGCAGACCCAGCGGTGATTATGACACGAAGCGTAAAAAATATTGTGATATGTTAAATAAGGGACAAATCAAAAGTCCAAAAGAACAAACATTAGAATACTATAAGATTATTAAGGAAGATGATAAATATGTATATTTCTAAAACATTGTCTAAATCATTCTAATAAACAATATGAATTTATTAGAATTATTTAGTGGAACTGGAAGTGTAGGAACCATAGCAAAGTCATTAGGTTTTAATGTCATCTCATTAGACTTGAAAAATGCTGATATTAATTGTGATATTTTGGAATGGGATTATAAACAGTTTGACAGAAACCATTTTGATTTTATTTGGAGCAGTCCCCCGTGCACTGAATATAGTGTAGCAAAAACTAGGGGAATTAGGAATATTGAATATGCTAATAGTATAGTTTTAAAAACTATTGAGATTATCAAATATTTCAATCCTAAATATGTTGTAATCGAAAATCCTCAAGCTGGATTATTAAAAAATCAGGAGTTTATGAATGAGTTTGATTTTAAAGATGTTGATTATTGCAAATATGGATTTAATTACAGAAAACGCACTAGACTTTGGAGTAACATTACGAATTGGACACCTAGAGATTTATGTAATAGAGATTGTGGAAAAATATGGAATAATAAACATATTGAAACTGCGCAACGACTGCCATCAAAAACTAAAGCAGAATGGGGAGATAATTATGTAATACATAAGCAGGAAGATTTATACAAAATACCTGCTGAATTGATTTGTGAGATTTTGACGAGTTTGACAGATTAAGGAATTGAGTTGGGGTTTGACAATGGTCTCCCAAAACTGGGGAAGGGTCTCCCAAAAACTTGGGAAGGGTCTCCCAAAAAACTTGGGAAGGGTCTCCCAAAAACTTGGGAAGGGTCTCCCAAAAACTTGGGAAGGGTCTCCCCAATTTTGAAAAATGTGGGAAGGGTCTCCCCAATTTTGAAAAATGTGGGAAGGGTCTCCCAGAAACTTGGGAAGGAGGAACAAATGTTCATGTATGATTAAATTTAACCCATAAACCTTACAATAAAAAACATTGTAAGATTTATGTTTGAAAATTATGGGGATTTTGTATTTTGGGATTTTGGAAAAATATATTTTGGGAATTTGGGATTTTGGAAAAATATATTTTGGGATTTTGGAAAAATATATTTTGGGATTTTGGGAATTTGGGATTTGTGTAAGATGGTTTTGACCTAAAGGGAAGTTAAGAAACTATAGTAAGGATGGATGAACCTGAAAAAACAAAATGCGCTTCATGTAGATGTAAAAAACTTCCTAGTCAATTAGTTGCTGGGAAAACTTGGTGCATAGTTTGTGCAGAAAGTTGGAAGAGGTATAGGGCAAAAAATCCAGAAAGAATTAAGGAGGTAAGCAAGAAATATGATGCTGAGCACCGCGAAGAAAAAAAGGCATATATTCAAAATATATATAGTCTTGAAGCGGATGTCCACCACACGTGTGATCCACCCAGTGAATTTGAGAATGCGTTGTGCGAAGACAATAAGCACATCCTCCTGCATGTGCACCGTGCGCCGAGCAACAGTGCTCGTCAAGGAATGCGGGAGCCTGCTAAGGCAGGTGAAGAAACCTGCTCAGTCAAGCTCGTATGCAAACTCGACCGGGTCATACATGTAGCATCTGCCGTAAGGGCAGTCTGGTAAAGTCAGGTGCTAGCGGTGTCGTTGGCTAGGCATCTCATGGCAGTTTTGCACCACACAGTGGACACACTTTTAGTCAAGTGGGCTCACTTTTAGTCAAGTATCAAAGAGGCCAGCTCAAACAAGTGGGGGGGGGAATCCAAGTGTAAGGGCGGGTCACTTTGAAGACTCGACTGGGCATCGAGTGCATTTAGCACAGGAGGAGGCACGGTCATGTTATGCTTGCGTTGATTGAGCCACATGCGAGGCACATCAAGGCAAGGGAGGTTTATATCTAACAGTTAAGGTGTGTTTCCGCACATTGACGAACCACGAAAGCACAGCTTCGTCATGAGGTGTACCAGCCGGCCACCCAAGGCGACGCTGAAGCCAGTTCTGCGGAAGAGGTGGCCTGTTTTCAGCGTTTGGCATGAGGCTGCACTCCCACACAAGATGATCAAGGGTGGCCACAGCCCCGCAGGCACAAGTGAGAGGAGTGTGAGTCATTCGGCCAAAAGCCGCGTGTGACACGAAGCCGCCCGTCATGACCGCGAAGCGGTGTTGGCTGCCACCTTCTGCGATCCGGCAGCGCCTGCACCTGCCGGCATCGTATTGGGAGCCGCGGCAAGCAACCGCATCATTGCGGTTGGATGACTTCCACGTGTTAAAAGCGTGGGCACGAAAGCCCTCGCGAAGAATGTGGTTCAGTCTGTCAGTCGAGTGGATGAAATGGGCATTGTTAGGATCAAGTGAAAGAGATTCATCAGTGCCATGATGGCGCCAGCACCAAAAGTCAGTGCGGTGCCAAGACATGCGCGTCAAGAGGGTGTTAATGACACCAGCAAGTCCAATGCGTTGCCACGCAGGCACACTGGCATTACGGCACACACGGTGCACGGCGTTTATGCAAGTGGTAGTGATTCGAAATCTAAAATTGAGTCTATGGCCACGGAGAATGTCACGGAGGTGGACACAGCTTTGCTTAGGTTCAGCCAGGGCACGGCGGATTGCAATCTGCACTTTAGAACAAAATTTTTAAAGATGGGCAGCGCATGGCCCACCC
>CAUJNA010003453.1:188395-193395 GCA_963377175.1 Effrenium voratum | reverse complement strand
CAAAAACGAGCATTTTTAGGGGGTGCCTAATACTGGACAACACCCCCAGCATTGCCAGCATCATCCCGGATGATGCGGATGATGTTATGCATGCTGGCGATGCGGGGGATGCTGGGGATGTTGTCCCCTAAGTCGGGCCAATTTTGCCGAAAACGTGCAACCTGAAAATCTAAAAATCTAAAGTGGATGGAAATGGATGGAAAATGGCCTGGATTGAAATCTCAAAATCCTAAAGTCTTAGATTCTTAAAATCTTAAATTAAAATCTAACAATCAATCTTAGAATCTCAAGATCTTAAAATCTTAGAACTTAGAATCTTAAAATCTAGAAATATAAAAACTTCCTAAAGTCCTCGAATCTTGAAATCTTAAAAACCTTATGTCTTAGAATCTTGAGATCTTAAACTCTTAAAATATGAAATCTTAGAACCTTAATTCTTAAACCATTGAAACCTAAATTCCGAAAGTCTTCAAGTCTGAGACCCTTAGAATCTCAAAGTTTTTAGAATTTTAAAATCTTAACATCTACTCATCGGACTTACAGGAAAGGGAAGTGACAGAAACCCTCATGTCTTTGAATCTTCAGATGTTACAATCTTAAAATATGAAATTCCTAAATTCTCAAAATCTTAAAATCTCAGAATCTTAAAAGCTTCAAAAACTTAAATTCTTTAAATCTCGAACTATTGCAATCTGAAAATCTTAAATTCATAAACAAGTAAAATATAATAAAATTCCTTCAATCCGGGCTATATTCTAAATTCCTTAAACTCTTAATCTTCAAATTTTGAAGTCTTGACATCTTAAGATCTTAAAATCTTAAATTCCGAAAGTCGCCAAATCTGAAAATCTCACAAAAAATACAATCTTAAAGCCTTGGATGGAAAATGGCTGGGCAATGGCCTGGCTGTTATAACCTTCAAAAACCTTAAATCTTTGAATCTTAAAACCTTAATTCTTCAACCATTGAAACCTTAAATTCCGAAAGTCTTCAAATCTGACCCTTAGAATCTCAAAGTTTTTAGAATTTTAAGATCTTAACATCTACTCATCGGACTTACAGGAAAGGGAAGTGACAGAACGGGCAGGGCAAGGTGCCCGGTGGCCGGCTGTGTCGCGTCAGCGTGTAAATCCGGCCACCGGACGTGATCGGGCCGCAGGCCTAAGCCCGGAGGGCTTACCTTCAGGTATAAGGCCGCGCGCCCCATGCCGCGCGGACCATGCGCATACGTTTTGCGCTGGGCCCGCCCTTATGAAGGGCAAAGGATTCGCGGATTGGTTTAGTAGCATCTCCCCGCAGCGCCCAAAAACGAGTCCAAAACGAGTATTTTTAGGGGGTGCCTAATACTGGACAACATTCCTAGTATTACTAGCATTATCCCGGATGATCCGAATGATGCTATGCATGCTGGCGATGCAAAACGGGAAATTGCAGAAAAGGAGTGACTCGAAGTGAGCAAAATGCAAGTGCAGAACGCGAAGGGAACCGGAGAACGGTAACGAAAAGAAACTGATTGGAATTCTGGGAAACGAAGAGACATTGAAGAGAAATGAAGGGATGTGCAGGAAAGTGACGTGAAATGGGAAGCGAAGTTGAAGTCGCGGGAACTACCTTGTTCTCAGGGAGGAATGCGAATGAAGGGCGTTCAAGGAAATGAAGGGAGCTGAAGCGGAAATGAAGCAAAAGGAAGTGAGGCGAAATGCCAGGAAGGGAAGACATGCAAAGGAAGCAAAGTTCACATCCCGGAAGCTAACGGGAATTCAAGGAAAAGGAAATAAAAGAATGGGAAGGGCAAGGTGCCCGGTGGCCGGCTGTGTCGTGTCAGCGTGTAAATCCGGCCACCGGACGTGATCGGGCCGCAGGCCAAGCCCGCAGGGCTTACCTTCAGGTATAAGGCCGTGCGCCCCATGCCGCCGACCATGCGCATACGTTTTGCGCTGGGCCCGCCCTTATAAAGGGCAAAGGATTCGCGGATTGGTTTAGGCGATTTTTGTAGCATCTCCCCGCAGCGCCCAAAAACGAGTCTTTTTAGGGGGTGCCTAATGTTTTGAACTTTGCTTCCTTTGCATGTCTTCCCTGCATGTCCGACAAATTCTGGCATTTCCCTTCACTTCCTTTTCCTTGAGCGCCCCTTCATTCGCATTCCTTTCCCTTAGATTATTGTAGTTCCCGCGACTCCAACCTCGCTTCCCATGTCACGTCACTTCCCGCACATCTCTTCAATTCTCTTCGTTTCCCATAATTTCACGGTTTCTTTTCGTTACCGTTCTCCGGTTCCCTTCGCGTTCTGCCCTTGCATTTTGCTCACTTCCAGTCACTCCTTTTTCTGCAATTTTCAGCCCCTTGTTTCGCATCGCCAGCATGCGTAACATCATCCGCATCATCCGGGATGATGCTGGCAATGCTGGGGGCGTTGTCCAGTAAATACAAGAACGGGAAGGCGGCCAAGCTCGCAGGGCTTACCTTCAGGTATAAGGCCGTCCGCCCCATGCCGCCGACCATGCGCGGACCATGCGCGGACCATGAGCACACGTTTTGCGCTGGGCCCGCCCTTATCAGGGGCGAAGGATTCGCGGATTGGTTTAGGCGATGTTTGTAGCATCTCCCCGCAGCGCCCAAAAACGAGTCAAAAACGAGTATTTTTAGGGGGTGACAACACCCCCAGTATTGCCAGCATCATCCCGGATGAAGCTGATGATGTTGCGCATGCTGGCGATGCGAAACAAGGGGCTGGTTCTTGCAGAGAGCGAAGGGGAAATGCAAGGAAACTGGAATGACTGGAAGAGAGCGAAATGGTAGCGAAAGGAATTGCACGAACACGACGAACATGAAGAGCTGGAGAGAAACCAAAATGCAGGAAAACAGAACGCGAAGGGAAGCGGAGGACGGGAACGAAAATAAATTGTTGGAAATTATTGGAAACGAAGAGAAACTGAAGAGAACTGAAGGGATGTGCAGGCGTGAAATGGGAGGCAAGGCTGAAGTCACGGGAGCTAAAAAGAACAAAGGGAAAGGAATGCGAACGAAGGGGCGTTTAAGGAAATGAAGGGAGCTGACACGGACATGAAGCGAAAGGAAGTGAAGGGAAATGCCAGGAAACTGTCGGACATGACATGCAAAGGAAATGAAGTTCAAATCTCGGGAACTAGCGGGAACTAAAGGAAAAGAAGGTGTACGGTGGCCGGCTGTGTCGCATCAGCGTGTAAATCCGGCCACCGGACGTGATCGGGCCGCAGGCCAAGCCCGCAGGGCTTACCTTCAGGTATAAGGCCGTCCGCCCCATGCCGCCGACCACGCACCATGCGCGGACCATGGGCATACGTTTTGCGCTGGGCCCGCCCTTATAAGGGGCGAAGGATTCGCGGATTGGTTTAAGCGATTTTCGAGGATTTTTATAGCATCTCCTCGCAGAGTCACAAAACGAGCACTTTTTGGGGGGTGCCTAATTCTGGACAACACCCCCAGCACTGCCAGCATCATCCTGGATGATGCGGATGATGTTACGCATGCTGGCGATGCGAAACAAGGGGCTAAAAATTGCAGAAAAGGAGTGACTGGAAGTGAGCAAAATGCAAGTGCAGAACGCGAAGGGAACCGGAATGGAAAACGAAGAGAAATTGGAGAGAAATGAAGGGATGTGCAGGAAAGTGACGTGAAATGGGAAGCGAGGTTGAAGTCGCGGGAACTACAATGAACTAAGGGAAAGGAATGCGAATGAAGGGCGTTCAAGGAAATGAAGGGAGCTGAAGCGGAAATGAAGCGAAAGGAAGTGAAGGGAAATGCCAGGAAGGGAAGACATGCAAAGGAAGCAAAGCATTCAAGGAAAAGGAAATACAAGAACGGGAAGGGCAAGGTGTTCAGTGGCCGGCTGTGCCGCGTCAGCGTGTAAATCCGGCCACCGGGCGTGATCGGGCCCGCAGGGCTTACCTTCAGGTATAAGGCTGTCCGCCCCATGCCGCCGACCATGAGCAGACCATGCGCATACGTTTTGCGCTGGGCCCGCCCTTATCAGGGGCGAAGGATATCTCCCCGCGGCGCCCAAAAACAAGTGTTTTTGGGGGTGCCTAATACTGGACAACACCCCCAGCATTGCCAGCATCATCCCGGATGATGCGTATGATGCTATGCATGCTGGCAAGGGGCTGAAAATTGCAGAAAGCGAAGGGGAAATGCAAGGGAAACAGCATGAAGAAGGCACTGGAGAGGAGCCAAAATGCGCGAAGGGAACCGGAGGATGGGAACGAAAAGAAATTGTTGCGAAGAGAAACTGAAGAGAAATGAAGAGATGAAAAGAACTAAAGAAGGGGCGTTCAAGGAAATGAAGGGAGCTGACATGAGCGAAAGGAAGTGAAGGGAAATGCGCCCTTACGGGCCCTTATAAGGGGCGAAGGATTTGTAGATTGGTTTCGAGGATTTTTGTAGCATCTCCCCGCAGAGTCGCAAAACGAGCACTTTTTGTGGGGTGCCTATACTGGACAACACCCCCAGCATTGCCAGCTGATGCTCTGCCTGCTGGCGATGCGAAACAAGGGGCTGACTGGAAGTGAGCAAAATGCAAGGGCAGAACGCGAAGGGAACCGGAGAACTGATTGAAATTATGGGAAACGAAGAGAAAATGAAGAGAATGAAGGGATGTGCAGGAAAGTGACGTGAAATGGGAAGCGAGGGAAAGGAATGCGAATGAAGGGCGTTCAAGGAAATGAAGGGAGCTGAAGCGGAAATGAAGCGAAAGGAAGTGAAGGGAAATGCCAGGAATTTGTCGGACATGCGGGGAAGACATGCAAAGGAAGCAAAGTTCAAATCCCGGAAGCTAACGGGAATTCAAGGAAAAGGAAATAAAAGAATGGGAAGGGAATGGGAAGGGCAAGGTGCCCGGTGGCCGGCTGTGTCGCGTCAGCGTGGAAATCCGGCCTCGCCGTGCAATTTTGCCTACAGGGGCGCACGCCTAGGCTTTGCCTTCCGACTGACGGTCGCTGCCGCCGACCCCTCGCATCGTCTGC
>CAUJNA010003453.1:70262-188295 GCA_963377175.1 Effrenium voratum | reverse complement strand
GGCCGGGCCGGGCCGGGCCGGGCCGGGCCTGCGTGCGTGCGGGCGTGCGTGCGCGCGCGGGGGAGGGCAAACGAAACATCCATCCGTCCCCAATCCCATCCATCCATCCATCCATGCATTCATCCATCCAGCCGTCCATCCAGCCGTCCCTCCAGCCGTCTCTCCATCCACCAGCCATGCATCATCGCGCATGGCTCGGTTTTTCCTGAGGGGCTTTTGCTGGCACGCGAGGCCGGTGCGCGGAGCGTGAAAATACACATTGAATCCTTGAATTCCCCTGTCATTGCCGCTGAAGCAAGTTGTCTGTTTCCACCAGTTCGTTCGGGCAACCCCACGTCCAAACCGCCACGTGATTGGGCATCATGGGCGCTCCTGCAGCTGGTTTACTTTTCGCAGTCGCCCAGGAGGGGCCCACAAGGCGATCCGCCCGTCCGTGGAGCATGTCACCTTGAAAACGGGGGCCAAGCCAAAAGCAGCCCAAAGCAGCCCAAAAGCAGCCCAAAGCAGCAAGCACAACGAGGCATTCAGCTGGGCGCCAGTAGCCGCTTCTTGCCACGACCTTTGCCTGGCTGGCTGAACCAGCGCACTTGCCTCACCCACCTCGGCTGCTTCGAATGGGAAAACGTGCCAGGAATCTCGAGCGTCCCACGATTCGTGGGCGCGGAAGACGGCCAAGAGGCAGGGCGACTGAATGCTCGAAACATTCCACACCTGTGCACACAAACAGCCTAACATGACACTAAAGGAATGCTCGCGCCCGCACGGTGCAGTCGGCCGAACCAGAGGCCAGTAGGCAAGCATCACGGGAAAACTCCAGAAACCAAACCTGAGGAAAACGCAAAGAATGCAAAGGCACCCCAAACATGCCAGTAAGGCTCAGAATTGTCTGTGAGGATCTGAGCTGCAAGCGGCTTTGGAGTGCCCGGAGCTGAGCTTCTGGTGACCTTGGCCGAAAATGTTTCAAGCAATTTTGAACCCATGTTCGACCCTTGCCTGCGATGTCTGCCTGGCCTGGCAGGGTGTCCAAGCCTTACCACCTCTCACTCTCTACTTGCCTTGCTGGAAGTCCGGCTTGAAGTTCCAGATCCGTACTTGGCCTTCCTGGGCTTGGGGCAGGCACGAGCTCCCAGGTGCTGCCCAGCCTCATTCCCGACCGCTGCAATCGCGGGATAGACAGGGTGACAAGCGAGGCTCAATACAGCACCCCCTTCGCCACCTTCACATCCAGTGAAGACCGAATCGTAGCACATCGTAACTGGGTCGGGCCTCCGAACTTCCCACCGAGAACCATTTCGTCGTCCTCCCTCTTCACATACCAGGAAGCCACCGATCCATCTGCGCCGACGGACAGCGCCTCCAAGCCGGGATTCAGGATGACTGCAAGGTGTTCAGGGTGGTTCCAGAAGTTCACAGCTCAACAAAGAACCCTGTTCCAGAAGTTAAGGAAAACGGGGGCGGGCCAGCAAAGGATCCGCCAGAGAAAAGGCCACGCTGTGGACCTGAAGGTCCGAAGCGAGCATGTGAGCAACGTGAAGTGACCTGCAAGAAATCAAATGGAAAGCTGGGGCGAGCACGGCACCATCGTGCGCAGCCCACGACTTGATGGGGATGGCATTCTCCGCTTCCCATAGAAACTGGCAGCACAAACGAAGTAACCTAACTTAGGTGACAAGAGTGCCAGGCGCGCCAGTTGACCATCCTGATCTCCAGAGATCAGGTACCCAGCGAAGGAAAAGCTCAAGGACCTGAAGAAAGACGTGACTATTCCACAAGGAAAGCGAACGTCTGGCCTAATGGCAGCTTCATGACTGCGAAGCACCCCCACAGGACTCCCATCTTGAGTGTCCTAAGTCCGGATAAATAGAAACGCCACGCTTTCAGAACCAATCTGTTACAATCTTCACTCGCGAGGCCGACCCATAGGCGGATTGTCTTGTCGCTGCTCCCAGACGCCAAGGTGGTCCTTTTTGCGCTCAAAATGAAGCACGCTTGCACAGTTGCTTTGAGGCAACAGCTCGTTGGTTGAGAACTTCACTTCCCAGACTTGGTCGGAGTGGCCCTTCAAAGAGACCTGCGGAGCTCAAGCTCAAGGCAATGTCAGCCAAGCGTCGAGTGCCTAGCATATGCGTCACACATGCGACTATGCCTTCAACTCCACGGTCTCCAAATCCCAGAGATGCACCTAGCACGCCAACCATACTAGTAGAATCACTGCTTGCGGAGCCTCATGGTCTGCCGTTGCTGCAGCCAGCACCATGTTCACCTGCTCGGACAGAAACTGTCAAGTTTTGCGTCTGCGTCTTGCCATGACTATCACCGCTTCAACATTATCGACTTACACCCAGCCTCAGCGACAGCTACAGCCCACACTGGACGAGTGGCTCCGGACTGCACGCGAAACTTGTCGAACCGCCTGTGGTGCGCATACCTGGCAAGCTCGAAGCTTGAAGCTCGAAGCTCCGGCACCGTGACCCGGCCTGTCTGGGTTGTCCGGCACCAGGCTGCAGACTTTGATGTAATTCCGGTCCTCGTGGGTCGACAGGTCGGCGTAGATCTCCCGAGCCTTGGCCGCGCGCACCGGGCCGGGCCACAGGGCCGCCAGGGGCCGCCAGGCCTCTGACGCCAGAGGCCCCGACTCGTCGCGCAGCCTGGCCATTGCCCATGCCGCTCGCCGGTGCTACGCCATCTAAGCCATCGGGCTAGCTGGAGACTTGCGAAGCCGTGCTTCGAAGCTGCAGCCCCAGGGCATTCGACGCAGAGACACGCGCACGCCTTTTTCAAATGGGCGAAAGCGAACTGATGTGCGCAAAGATCTGCGAGATCTTGGGTATCATCTACGTCCAGGCAGACCTGCCGGTGGGCAAGCGGCATCGGGCGTCGCGCACACCAAGCGCTCAGGGCCTTCCAGCCGCGGCCCCGTCCAACTTTGGGACGCCTCGATATTTGATGTCAGATCAGCAATGTTGCTGGCTGGCCCGAATGGGCCGGCTGCAACAAGACAAACAACTGCACTGCACCTGTAGAGTAGCAGCCAAAGCCTCAACGTCGCCCAACCCTCACCCTTTGCACACGCTCTCGACTCCACAATGCGCAGCCCATGCGCAGCCCATGGGAATCTCAACGCATGCAGCGTGCAGTCCTGTAGGCAGCGCAGGACGGCATTGGGATTGCTCGGCTCTGGCCTCGGCTGACATCTCGAACATCGCGTATTGAGGCCCGATTCTGCAAATTCGAGAATGCTCAGGCTGAAGCGTCAAATCAGGCGGTGAGAACAGGGACACCTTCCACTCTCCATTCTTGCACTGGTGCTGCTTAAAACTTGTAACGCCAGAGCCTTGTTGACGCCAAGTGCTGTGCAAGCCTCGCATGCCGCTCGCACGTCCGAGCGAGACTCCGAATTTGCGCCAAGTTCTCAAGTTCTCGCCTTGAGAAATTGTGCGATCCGTCCAAGTGCCACAGGGTTTGCCTGAGCATTACACATGTCACGCTCTCCAGCTGTCCAGACGCCGCCTTGGGCAAAACATCCGGCCGCACCTCACATCCAGCACTGCACGCTTGGCCTTTCGTCTTTGAGCTCCCGGCCGAGATCACCAGGGCACACAGAAGCTGTCCATCACAAAGATCGCGGATAGAGAGTTTCTCTGCATCCAGGGCACCTGCCAGGCACAGAAAGCACAGAAAGCACAGAATACATGAATGTCAAGCAGGCCGGTGCCTACGGGCAGCAGCCCTCGAATTTGCCGCGCTTGTGACGGCGGCGGGGGCGCCTTCGGCCATAAAACCTCCTTACAAAGCTTCCCTGTTTGGACCGCGCCTGCAGGCGCTCATTGACAACAGCACAAAGCCAAGCCAGCGCAGGCCTGACGACCGACTCGACTCGACTCGACAAAGTTGAACTTCCGCATCGCCTCCAAGGCTCCGTCGGCGTCGAGGCTCGCCTCAGGCCTGTCACTGATCGAAAACGCAAAGGGGTCGCCAGAGGGGCAAGTCACCGAGAGTCGGGAAACAGGTTGGACGAAGAACTGGTTTTTCGAGTCAAGAAACATGGAGATGTGGCTTCTTGAGTCCGGAAAAGGCCCGGCAACAATAGACCAGGCGGAACAGTGCGTGCGCTTCCAGGACATGTTTTGAGTCAAGAGCCAATTTGAATCTCCGAGTCAATCTGGAAACAACAGAATAATGCGTCGGGGTCTTGGGAATTTGTTTGGAGTCAAGCTTGTGAGCCAGGAAGCAGCGGTGAGTCGGGAACGTCCATCCATCCATCCATGCACCCAATCCATACCAACCCGCGATCCCCATCCATCCATCCATCCATCCATCAATCCATCCATCCAGATCCGTCCATCCACCTATCCATCTGTCCATCCGCCATGCGTCGCGTCCATCCATCCATCTATCCCGCATGCGAGGCCGCGCGCGGAACAGTTGTTGAATATGCACATATAGCACCTCGGAAGCACTCGGCATTGAACACAGTCAATGCCTATGTCTTGTTGCGCATGGTGTGACAGACATGGGCATCTCGCAGCTTTGCTATCTTTCGTTTGCCACACATTTGCTAAAATATGTGCCCGGCATGGTGCAAGCTGGATAGACAAATGCCAAGTTGTTCCGAATGAGCTGGAAAATCATACGATCATCCTTGATAGATGGCTAGACACTGGCAATAAGCTGCACATCATCAAGCCAAGCTAGACACAATCTAGAGATTTACAACGCAAATACGGATGCACTTGAAACATGACCATCGTAGAAACCCGATGGAATAACTGCAGATATCGCTGCCATAAGCTGGACACATGCTACACATATGACAGGTTTCTGCCAGGCAAATGGTAGGCTTCTGATTGACATGGGTGTGACTGTCCAAGGAAGACATGTTCTACAATGTATGCTAGAACACGCCAAACATATGCAAAATCTGCTACAACCCTGCGTCAGGAAATATGCTAGGCAAATGTCCGTGGCGAATGATATAGACTAGAAATATGCTGACCAGCTGCCGACGCGACAAACTAGCTGGATCAAAATGCTAAACATGTGCTAAACACAAGCATTGAACATGTGCTTCAGCAACATGCCCTTTATGATTGCACATTGCTGTGGCAGACATGCATTGCTCTCTGAGGCAAGCTGCCCAAATCTGGGCTGGCATGGGTCTCGACCTCATCATCTGTCTCCTCCTTAGACAACAAAGAACACACGACCAAAGCTCACATGCAAAGCATCCAAACCAGCCTCAGACTCTTCCGATTCTTCGTCTATCTCGTCAACCTGAACCCGGCTGGGAGCTTGAAATGGAGGTGAGATGGAAGGGCCGGTTGCCCCCGGTTGCCCGCTCGCTATGCTGTCTTGCGCTGCAGAGAGCTGCGCGTCCTCTGCTTTGGCTGACACAGACGTAGCCCTGAACGCTTCATGCAGGCGTTGCCAAGATTGGGCTGGCAACGTGCGGAAGTCGCAAGCAGCAAAGTCAACTGCGGAGCTTCTGCCAGGTTTTGCGGACTGTGTGTCCTCTGCTTTGGCTGACACAGACGTAGCCCTGAACGCTTCATGCAGGCGTTGCCAAGATTGGGCTGGCAACGTGCGGAAGTCGCAAGCAGCAAAGTCAACTGCGGAGCTTCTGCCAGGTTTTGCGGACTGCGCGTCCTCTGCTTTGGCTGACACAGACGTAGCCCTGAACGCTTCATGCAGGCGTTGCCAAGATTGGGCTGGCAACGTGCGGAAGTCGCAAGCAGCAAAGTCAACTGCGGAGCTTCTGCCAGGTTTTGCGGGCTGTGTGTCCTCTGCTTTGGCTGACATGGACGTAGCCCTGAACGCTTCATGCAGCCGTTGCCAAGATTGGGCTGGCAACGTGCGGAAGTCGCAAGCAGCAAAGTCAACTGCGGAGCTTCTGCCAGGTTTTGCGGGCTGTGTGTCCTCTGCTTTGGCTGACATGGACGTAGCCCTGAACGCTTCATGCAGGCGTTGCCAAGATTGGGCTGGCAACGTGCGGAAGTCGCAAGCAGCAAAGTCAACTGCAGAGCTTCTGCCAGGTTTTGCGGACTGTGTGTCCTCTGCTTTGGCTGACACAGACGTAGCCCTGAACGCTTCATGCAGGCGTTGCCAAGATTGGGCTGGCAACGTGCGGAAGTCGCAAGCAGCAAAGTCAACTGCGGAGCTTCTGCCAGGTTTTGCGGGCTGCGCGTCCTCTGCTTTGGCTGACACAGACGTAGCCCTGAACGCTTCATGCAGGCGTTGCCAAGATTGGGCTGGCAACGTGCGGAAGTCGCAAGCAGCAAAGTCAACTGCGGAGCTTCTGCCAGGTTTTGCGGGCTGCGCGTTCTCTGCTTTGGCTGACACAGACGTAGCCCTGAACGCTTCATGCAGGCGTTGCCAAGATTGGGCTGGCAACGTGCGGAAGTCGCAAGCAGCAAAGTCAACTGCGGAGCTTCTGCCAGGTTTTGCGGACTGTGTGTCCTCTGCTTTGGCTGTCGCAAGCAGCAAAGTCAACTGCGGAGCTTCTGCCAGGTTTTGCGGACTGTGTGTCCTCTGCTTTGGCTGACACAGACGTAGCCCTGAACGCTTCATGCAGGCGTTGCCAAGATTGGGCTGGCAACGTGCGGAAGTCGCAAGCAGCAAAGTCAACTGCGGAGCTTCTGCCAGGTTTTGCGGACTGTGTGTCCTCTGCTTTGGCTGCCACAGAGCTGTGGGTTACTCCTTTCAGCGTTTTTGTGGGAGGGATTGCTAACTGTTTTGCATCGGCGTTTGTGGCTTTCCAACCTCTGGCCGCGGATGCTTCGTCCGCCGTGGCGGGGGTTGAAGTCTTTGGAGGCTCAATGGATGTGGCATATGTGGCGCTGGCTTCTGGCTTGGCCAGCTCCTCAAGACCTCGCTCATGGACATAGACATGGATGCTTCGCATTGGTCAAGCCCGCGGCAGGCCAGGGCAGCCTGCTTGCCGCGTTCTCGCGCCAGATCCATGGCGAACATCTTTGACCTGTGGAGCTTGTGCTCTCGCGCCGTTGCCAAGCAACCAGTCGAGCACCCCACTTATTCCTGGCACCCAGTACGTCGACGCCCGCAGCCACAAGCTCGCGAATCTCCGAGGGCCATACAAAACGGAGGGAAACCAAAGTATCTAAGCTCTCGCACCTGCGCAGCGTCATCCTTCATGACTGCACGAAAAAGATCCTGCACCTGCACCCAGGTCTATCACTGCACATTCAATGCCCCCAATGCCCTGCCTTGTCATCTGGCCTCAGGACTTTCCGAAGAAAGTGAAAGATCATAGCTTTGGACTCTGAGCACCGTGCGTGGGCTCTGCCTTCGGCTCTGCCTTCGGCTTTGCCGCCGTGCCCGCCGTGCCCAAGGTGCCCGCCGTCCTGTTGGAGCGCCTGACAGCTCCAAACCCCACAGCTTCCAGCCCCGTGCCCAAGCTTGCGGCACGCCGCTCTCGAGGAAGGCCTTCACCTAGAAGTCTCAAAGACTGCGAGATGGGATGGGTGCCAGTGAAGGGCCCGCTCCTCTTTGCGCCCGCGCTCACGCGCCAACTGAAGTGGTCTGAGCACGCTTTGTGCCACAACACACGATTCAACAAATGATCTAGCGCTATCTGCGAGCATCTGAGCTCGGAGCGTCTGCTGCGCGGAATTCCTCACCACCAATACATCGATGCCAGACCTGAGTCAACTCAATCACTTTCCACAGGCAACATAAGAGCCCAACATGCCAAGAGGCTCATGGATCCGCTTCACACTCTCCACATCGTCACGAATCACCGCCTCACACACTGGCGATGTAGGAGCAAAGGAGACGACGAAGACTCGTGGCAAACAGCAGAATACTCAAAGACCCCACACGGTTGAGCAACCTACGGATGTGAAGCTGAATCACGGGATCCCAATAAGGCATTTGCTTTGTGACCTAACCTTGCAAGCTTTCGCTTGACAACTCTCAAGATGTGTCGCCCTGTTGTCGGCAGCCTGTGTTTGAATCAGACTCCAGAGAGAAAAAGCCCCTCATCTGCAGGCTACGCTGTTTACCCTTGCCCTGACAACCTGTCGTTTCATTGAATTTGCAGTCAAATCCTACAACGCAAAGCAGACCTCTTGGGTCGCAACACGGAAGAGCTCCTTGACCAGTTCTTGCGGGTCCTGAGCCTCATTTTCCATGGCCTCGGCCATTCTGTCTGATGTCCTCTTCTGACTTCACACGTGCTCCATCTTGCCGCTTCTCTTTGTGCACCAAGCCCTGTGCCCAGATTACGCCATAGGGGTGAGCTAATAGTCCAAATGCGCTAGACTGGAACAGCCGTTCAGGATTGGGAGGCTGACGTGATGGGCCCTCAATGCTTGGCCTCTTGAGATGTTCTGCCTCCCTTTGCATATTCTTTCTCTGACACAGCTTGTGCTGACCCAACGCAAAGAGCAACTCACCAGGTCCTGCAGTTTTGCGATGACAACAAAATGTGAGCTTGAGCCTCAACATGAGGGGTATGCTCTTGACACTGGGACGTGCATCGCAAGTCAGTGCCTTGCCAGCCACTCTGCTTGCTTATATGCTCTACAATAGACCGCGTAGGGAGCCCAAAGCAATCTCAACTCCAAATGTCCTCTGCGGAGAAACGGGTGGGAAGGTGTTCATGGTTGATTGGCGACAGCGATGGAAAAATGTTGCGACGCTTAGGCTGTCAAAGGAAGGAGATGCTGTCCCCCAGGAGCCAGCACCCCAATGCCCTCCCCCCTTAAAGAAGGAATAGCATGTCACCGGGCAGTGGTGTTGGGGGTCCAGGCTGGGCCAGAATTCGAAAAGAAACCTCAAAAAGGAACATGTTGAAATAGACAACTCAAAGGAGAAGCTCCAGGCCGATCAGAATTTGAAGAGAAAGCTTGAAGCAAAACTCCTAGATCATTCTTGAATTGTAAACTCCTCGGCCAGGATCAAAAGACAATACAAATATCATGGTTGAATCAAAAACAAGAAGGGCTCACAAGCCAGAACTGGGAAAAAGGCTGCAAACTAATGCTTGAATAGGACAAAAATTGGTCCCAGACCATAAGTTGGAGTGAAACCTTCAAAATGAGCTTTGTTGGATGGAAAAATCAGAATCAGAAGGAAAGTCTCCCAATCCAGAATTGGGAAAAGCTAGCTTAACAGTCTTAAACGTAATCATTGTGAAAAGGAAGCAAAATTGAATATGGAAGACTACAGGGAAGACTACCCGGAAGACTACGCGGGGTAGACTGGAGGAATACTGAAGACTACTTTTTCAGATTATTGACTCCTACGAATTCTCTTCTTTGAAGTACGTTCTTCGAATTCAAGCCTGGGAGTTATCCTTGCGCGTGCGTCATTTGTTCAATTCTCTGGCTTTAAACATATATGATCAGGGCCTCAACTCCATGACCTTTGCCCCGGCATTGCGAGGGGGCAAGTCGATCTCTGCAGCGGCACAGACGTTGGAGAGCCCACCAAGCGTCGGAGAGCACAGGGGCTCTCAGGATGAAGGCTGACTAGAAGGGGCGTGGCGGTGCAGAGTTCGCAAAATCAGAGTTCGCACCCAACAGGCCAAGAAGCCAGCCAACCAAGAGCGCTTCGCACGGGCCTCGGCCCACCCACGGCAGAGCCAGACAGCGAAGAAGAGAAGTCCGCCGACCCCTTCTCCTAAGGGGCGGCGAACGGGAAGCATGGCGACAAGATCGTCATGATGATGGTCATCATCATCTCGTTTTGTTCGACTTCAGTTGTAGCTCCGATTTGAGATGCACAAAGGCGTGGACATGCTAAGCAAAAGATGCGTGGACATGCTTATCATGATGACTCCTGGTGATGCTCAGGATGCATCATGATGCTGATCTTCCGATTCGCCATCAATATCGTCATGATCATCATCGTAGTCATCAGTCTCTTTCTATACTACACATTTCAAGTGTGGCGTTTGACACCACCAATATCCTCAGCATGATCGAGTCATCAGCATCTCTTTCTATTCTACACTATACATTTCAAGTGTGGCGTTAGACACTGTTGCTCATGCAAAGGCTGCGTAGCCATGATTATCATCATGAGTGCTGGTGATGCTGAGGATGCGAATGCGCCGCGATGACTATCAGCCGAATTGAAATGCAAAAGATGCGTGGACATGATTATCATCATAATTGCTGGACTTGCTGGACTGTTACATGATTAACATGATAACTGCTGGGCAATTATCATCACAGTCATCATCCTTGTCACCTCATCGTCAATATCATCATCATCATCGTAGTCATCACCATCTCTTTCTACACTTTACATTTCAAGTGTCATTGGTGATGCAGAGGATGCGTAGTCATGATTGTCATGATGAGTGCTGGCGATGCTGAGGATGCGTCATGATGATTATCATCCGATTAGAGATGCAAAAGACGCATGGACATGGTTATCATGATGACTGCTGGTGATGCTCAGGATGCGTCATAACGATTACCAGCCGAATTGAAATGCTACAGACGCGCGTACATGATGATCATGATGATTGCTGGACTGTTACATGATTATCATGATGACTGCCCTGGACTGTTACATGATTATCATGATGACTGCTGGGCAATTATCATCACAGTCATCATCCTTGTCACCTCATCGTCAATATCATCATCATCATCATTATCGTCACCATATCCTTGTAGACTATGCATTTCAAGTGTGGCGTTTGAGACCATTGGTGTTGCAGAGGATGCGTTGTCGATTGTCATGATGACTGCTGGCGATGCTGAGGATGCGTCATGATGATTATCATCCTAGCTGAAGTGCAAAAGATGCGTGCACACGCTTATCATGATGACTGCTGGTGATGCTCAGGATGCGTCATGATGCTGATCTTCCGATTTGTCATCAATCTCGTCATCATCATCATCTTAGTCATCAGCATCTCTTTCTATCCCCCTCGTCGTCAATATCATCATCATCATGTTAGTCATCACCATCTCTTTCTATACTATACATTTCAAGTGTGGCGTTACGAGACCATTCGTGATGCAGAGGATGCGTTGTCTTGATTGCTGCTGGCGATGCTGAGGATGCGTCACAATGATTCCGCGTCCTAATGGAAATGCAAAAGATGCGTGGACATGCTTATCGTGATGACTGCTGGTGATGCTCAGGATGCGTCATGCTGCTAATCTTCCGATTCTTCAGCAATCTTGTCATCATCATCATCGTAGACATCAGCATCTCTTTCTATTTCTATACTATACATTTCAAGTGTGGCGTTAGGCACCGTTGGTGATGCAGAGGATGCGTAGTCAGGATTATCATCATGACTGCTGGCGAATGCGCCGTAGTTATTGATGCAGATAATGCTGGTGATGCGGGTGATGCTGGGGATGTTGTCCAGGGACATGTGGGAAAAGGAAGAGAAATGTGGATAGAAAAGATGGAAAATGTAGGGAAAGTGGATGGACAATTCACGAATGGATGGAATGAACTGGAAACAGGGTGGACAAAAGGATGCAAAGTTAGCATGTATGGAAACTGAATTCATTGAAAATTGCTGGAAAATGTGCCAAGAAGGGAAATGGACATGGATTTAAAGTTAGCGGAAAATGAAGGGAAAGGGGTGGATGGAAGATGTGTGGAAAATTGATTGAAGACGGAGAGAGAATTGAGGGAAAATGGATGGACAATTCATGAAAAATGAATGGACAAAACGAAATCGAAACAGGATGGACAAAAGGATGCAAAATTGATGGAACATGTGTGGCAACTGAAAACTGATGGAACATGTATGGAAACTGGCTGGGGAATTCATGGAAAATTGCTGGAAAATGGGCCAAGAAGGGAAATGAAGGGACATGGATGAACAATTAGCGGAAAATGGAGGGAAAAGGGATGGATGGAAAATGTGTGGACAATTGATGGAAAGTTCCTGGAAATGCAAATGTGTGGAACTGTCATGGAAAATTCTTGGAAAATTGAAGAAAAAATCGATGGAAAATGGATGGAACCTGGGTTGAAAACGGATTGAAAGCGGATGGACAAGAGCTGGAAAAACTCTTTAAAATCTTATATTCCCTGAAATCCTACAATCTTAAATCGTAAATCTTGAAGTCTTAAAACTTCAAAACTCTTAAAATCTTGAAAATACTAAAGTCTTAGAACCTTGGGTAGTAGGTGGGTGGGTGGGCGCAGGAACGGGCCTGACGGGCTGGGTTCTCGGTGGCCGGCTGTATCGCGTAGCGTGTAAATCCGGCCACCGGACGTGATCGGGCCGCAGGCCTACCCGGAGGGCGACTCAGGTAGAAGGCCGTCCGCCCCACGCCGCCAACCATGCGCAGAACATGAGCATACGTTTTGCGCGCCCCTTTCAAGGGGCGAAGGATTTGCGGATTGCTTTTGGCGATGTTTGTAGCATCTCCCCGCGGCGACCAAAAGCGACTGTTTTTGGGAGGTGCCTAATACTGGACAACACCCCCAGCATTGCCAGCATCATTCCGGATGATGCAGGATGCTGCTATGCATGCTGGCGATGCGAAACAAGGGGCTGAAAACTGCAGAAAGCGAAGGGACTGGAAGTGAAATGAATTGCACGAAAATGAAGAGGGCACTGGAGAGAAACCCAAACGCAGGAAAATGCAAGGGCAGAACGCGAAGGGAACCGGAGGACGGGAACGAAAAGAAATTGTCGGAAATTATGGAAAACGAAGAACGACTGAAGAGAAATGAAGGGATGTGCAGGAAACTGACGTGAAATGGGAAGCGAGGGAGAAGTCACGGGAACTAAAAAGAAAAATGAAGGGGCCTGAAACGGAAATGAGGCGAAAGGAAGTGAAGGGAGATGCCAGGAAACTGTCGGACATGCAGGGAAGACTTGCAAAGGAAGTGAAGTTCAAATCCCGGGAGCCAACGCGAAGAAAAAAGGAAAAGGAAATGAAAGAGCGGGAAGGGCAAGGTGCCCGAACAAGTGCATGTCGGCATGAGTGATGGCAACATTATGCCCTGCTCGTGCGCGCGTACCTAGGCAGGGTCGGAATGGCAACAAACACAAAGCCTCTCAGGAGGAAGTGCTGGAAACAGATCTTGAGGTGTTTGTTGATCAATCTTCGGGCGAAGGATGCTGCGAAACGCTTGTCCTGGGCTGCGATGACAACCAGTTAAGTGAGCCATTGATTGCACGAAAACACACGCTTGCCTTTCCGAGAGAAGATCTTCGGGGGAAGCAACTTCTGCGCAAACAAGGTTTGGCTCATCGAATGGTAAGAACCACAGAACGCCCCTTCCCCCTAACGCCACTTGCGATAAGGAAAGCAAGCTCGCAAGGCTCTCATTGCTGCTTCAAACTTTTCGCTTTACCCCCTAGAGCAGTACCCATGTGACGCCACACAGTGCTTGATGATCATGAAGGACACGCAGACAATTGTCAAGCTTAGGCCTTTACCAGCCAATTTCACATGTTTCGGAGTCAAAGGTGCGATGCCAGGCAAGCGGGGCATCCTTTTTGCTGTGGACTTTCTGCGTCTCGGGGAATGCCAGGGATCCCGCCAGGGCCGGCTTCCATGAAAGCTCTCTTTCATTTGGTTTTCCATCCAAGGTGGCCGGCTGTGTTGCGTCAGCGTGTAAATCCGGCTACGCTGGGGTAGCATGTCGCCGCTAGGCAATTAGCCAGCTATAGGAGCTGCACCCGTGCGCCGCCGACCCACCTCTGCATCACCAGCTCGGGCTTGCGGTTTTGCTTGCCTGTGAAAAATCCTCGCAGAACATCGCGTATATGCAGGGTTTAGGCCATGTATGTGGCTGACATCATTGTCTGGAGTTGGGCCTGGGTGATGCTTCAGCGGGGCTTGGTCTGCATCATCAAGATTTCCTTCCAAAAAGCCTCTCGACCCTTGGCAAGGCTCATTTTTGCGCATTTTGGCGCCAAGCGCTGCCGGGTATGCCGGCGATGCTGGGTCCGCCAAAAACTGCTGTGCTGAGCGTTGGGCTGTCGTTCTGTCCGTTTTGCTTTTCTGTGGCTGGCTCGCGCGCTGCGCGGCCCTTGCCTTTTTCCGGTTTTCGGGCCTTTTGGCGCGCGCGCGACCCCAGCCACAAAACGCTGCTATTTACGGTGTTTTGTTGCATTTGCGTTTCCGGGCTGGCTTGCGGGCTGCTCTTTTTGGGCTGCTCTTTCTAGGGCCTCTGGCGCGCGCGCGCGAGCCAATGTCAGCCCTCTGGGTTGGGGCCCGGCTGGGGCCCAGAAAGCTGGCATCCCCGGCAACATGCATACCCTAACCAGCCATATCATAGCACAGGATACGTCTCTCACATCATACAAAAAACATGACATGACATGGTATAACTTCAAAGAGGCGTAGTCGGCTAGAGGCCGCAGGCCCAGAAAATAGGAGAGAATTCACCCAAGGAAGGCCACTTGTCGCAAGGGGATCCGTTCTGCGCAAATTGTAGGAGTCGTTTTTTGGGAGAGAAGGTAGAGAGCCAGAGGACAAGGCGGCACAGTGCAGGGACTCTACTGTTGAAAGGTGGAATCTACCTAAATGTCAGCACGGGCGGCAGTCAATTTTTCTTGAGCCAGTATCATGTCGGAATGCCACTACCTATCAACACCCCCCGCTTTGCAGAGGTGCGTTGGTGAGAACAGTACTTTGTACATGTTTCCCCCCAGGCCTGAAGCAAAGTCCTCTGAGGTCGCGACGATGAAGACGTTGAGCCTCAGTGTGATAAGTGGCAAGTCATGGTGTTTTGGGGCCTGTTGCATCAAGGGCCGCTGCAACTGCACTGCATTTGGTCTTTTGCAGGAGCATGCCAATCAAGTCGGCCGACCACGACTTCCGTCGGGCAATACACATGTGGTTTCTCATGCGAATGCTTGAAACTGAATTCATTTTGTTGCCGCAAACGGAGGTGATCCCACGACCACAGCTTCCGCTGGGCGAAATCGAAATAACAGCCGGTGGTGGCGGCCGTGGATTGACCTACGGCCGCAGCTTCCGCCGGGCGTGCAAACATGGCACAGCTAATGTTGCGGCATCAATGGATGAAAGATAATAGGTTTCGAACATGACATCACCAATGAAATTTGAAAAGGTTACCGCAACAAAAACTAAACTTTTCGTGATTGATGCGGGTGCTCACCCTGACGCCATTGATCCCATCCATAGGACCACCCGTAGTTCCAAGAGCTCCAGCCCTGACGCCCCTTGTTCTTGCCTTTGCCCTTGCCCTTTCCCTTGGCATTGTAGGGCTCGGGGCGGATGGACCGGGTGATTGCCCTCCACTGAGTGTTCCTCGCCTCGACGGGATAGCTTCTTGTACGGCCGGATGAAAATTGCGGGATCTCCAGTTCGCCTGTGCTGATCGTTCCTTGGGAGTCGTGCTTTGCCCACGAGGTGCGGATAAAGCTAACCATCACCTCCAAGATGTTCTCGACGCTCCCTTCCGGGACGTGTGATCCACTGTGCCCAATGATGATAGGCACCTGATTGCCGGGAATGAAACGATAGGCGCGCATAACCGCGAACTGCATGATGGTGTAGAATCTCGCATGGTGCGCGATGAAAGCCTCCGTTGACACGTTCAACTCGTGTGGGTCGCGCTTGTTGGGGCTGGGAATGAACACCAACTTCGTGCCAGTGTTCTGAGACCCTCCCCTATCGCGCTCCTCTCGTGTGCGGCCAGGGTCTGCAACGATCGCTCGTCGCTCGGGCGATCCTGCCTAGGAAATCCAGGCTTTCAGGAGTCAACCCTTGCGTAGCGCAATTATAGGCATAGAACGGGTCGACCGAGAGGCGGTCGGACACCTTCTCACAGCCCATTGCCAGCGCTTTGGTCAGATGCGTCTTTGCCGTCTTTCTTGACGCCTCGACGGAGATTCCTCCCCGCTTGTCGCCTTCCTTGGCGTGATGCTTGGAGCGGATCCACTTCCCACCGCCCCCCTGGAGGTCTTCCAAGTAGAAGACCATGTTTTGGAGAGACGCGGTGTGCGCAAGGCGCACAACCTCGGTGGCGATCCGGGCATCCGTCCACTCGACCATATCTGATCGGCATTCCTGACACAAAAGGTAGCCGTCGATCTGCTGGTTGCCACACCTCTTGTTCCAGCACTTCACAACCGGGTTCTTCATCATGGTCGTGAAAAAGAGGTCTTCCCACTTTGGCTCGTTCTGGTAGCGGCTCCGAAGGTTGTTCCAGCCGCGACCATGCCCTTTCTCTCCCCTGGAGAGCTCGGGCACCCGTCGAAGGGTTGCAGGCGCGACCTGATATGTCGGCCCTGCAGGTCTCTCATTCGACTTCCCCTTCTGGGGAGCGAGCTATTCCGGAGAGAGTCCAATATGCAAATATGGAGGATTGGAGGATGGATTGTTTTTGGTGGCTTGTGTTGACTGTTATACCTGTAAAGCGGTCTGCAAGCCTTTTTATCAATGTACCATGCGTCGAGCGACTCATGTAAGCGCAACACAGGGGGTGGGTGGGGTGGGGTGGGGTGGGGTGGGGTGGGGTCATCGATCGTGGCAATCTCAGTCACGGCACCAGGAAGCAATTTGCCGTTCCTTGTCCCCTCAACGACAGTCCGCCAATGCCTCCACGCCTTTTCTGCGGTCAGGGTGTTTTCACTTCTGAAAAAGTTCGGATTGGCTTCCTGGGGACCTGGCGTGAGCTCGGATGTCAACGCATCGCGGTACCTTTTGCAAAGCTCGGGGTACGCACGATTGAAATAGAGGAACTCATTCTTGCGGGTGTGGAAAGCGTAAATAATATATGCATTTCCAACCCAATCGGCAGACATAAATGCCTCATCGCTCGTGAAGAGTCGAATGCCGTCTTGCATCATGAGCTCCGTATCGAAAGCAATCGTGACGGGCCTTCCGGCTTGCGTTCCCGCCAGCTTCCTCATCTGCGCCTCCCAGGGTGGCGTGGGGTTGAAGTAGACGTGGGCTCTGCCTGTCGACTTCGGATAGCCCCCGGGACCAGGCCAAACTTGATAATGCTCTCGGCAGACCTGAGGTCACAGGTATGGTAGAGAACAGCAGGAGGGAAGCCTTTGCGCCAGAGATCCGTCTGCTCGGGATGCCGTACCGCGCTCGGGTATTGCCCGCCCAAGTACTTCGCCGCAGTGAAGTCTTCGTCAAAGGAATACAAATTCGTCAGGATCGCCTGCTCGGTGTATTTCCGGGTGAGCTCGTTGTGGTGTCCTTGCACGGCCCTCACCCGCAACGCCTGATACGCAATCCTTTCCAGGATGCTTCCCCCAAAGGAGGGGGTCCAACCATCACGCGGAATCTCCGATTATTGTTATTCCGGATGCAGATCATCACCTGGTCGTTCAAATGCCTGACCAGTGCATCGAACTCCACCGACAAATCGATTCCACGGAATGGTGGGTGTGGTTTCCCATCCTTGAATGCCCTATTCGGAGGAAGTACGACATCTTTTTCGAGATAGTCACAAGCCTGTAATCGCGGTCCATATTGACCTTGGGGACATGCCCCACATCCTCAACCTCGAGCCACTCGCACTGCTCCTCGGCCGGGATCTTCGTGTTGATCTTCCGGGTTTTGGCCCAGTCCTCCCAAAAGATCTTTTCCTGCTTCGGGTCCTTCTGCTTCTTCGACCGGGGTTCCCCCTCGGCGTTGCCAGGCGGCGCTTTGGCCTTTGCAATCCTCGGCATCGCCTTCACCTGGGGCTTGTCGGCCGAACCGGCAGCCGTGGGCCGCCTCGTCTCCAATCTCGATGAAACCAGTCGACTGGGGTTCCCCCACAGCGCTCTTTGCAGCAGATCCGCGCCCTGGTGGCGGCGGAGTTGGCGGTTGCTTGGATGTGCTGGTGCCCTCCGTCACGGACTCAAAATCGACCGACTCCGCGGTGATCATGGAACTCATCCCTGCCGCCTCGGATTCATCTGCCTCTGACACCAGTTCCAATGACACAACCGTCTCCTGGTCGAACAAGTCTCCTTCCGCGATAACGATCGACTGGCCTTCCGGCGCAGCGCGGTTCACTCCTGGAGGCAGGTTGGTTGGGCCCCACCCGAAATCCTGGGTGTCATCGCCCAGCAGGAGCCACTTGTCCTTGTCCTCATCGTCAGGCACAATGGACAACCCGTACTGTTCCGCAGTGTGGCCAATGTATTGTGACATGGCGATCTCGACGCGGTCAAGCTCCTCGTCGGAGTTCTCTTCTCCCTTGTCGACCGCCTCGAGGATGATCTCCGACTCGTCAACCATGGCCCCCCGCATCTCGATGGTCATGGCATTGTAGGACTCGTCCTCAGCCACTTTCATCCAGGCGGCCACGTCGGCGTCGATCTCCTCGCCCTCCTGATCGTGAGACCAGTCGGGCCTCTCCTCCATCGCAGCATACTCGTGGAGTGCTTTGGCCAGCTTCAAGCATGTGGGCCAGCCAAACAGCACAGGATCCACCGGTTCTCCTTTCACATAGGGTTCAACGCTCCCGATAGCCGGGAGAGCGCACCTGATCCGTTGGGCCAACAGCTGCGTGTTGATTGCCGCATGAAGGAACTTCGACACAACCTTCCGGTTGGCATTGCTGTACGTCATATGCACATCATCGTACCTGTGAGCCAGCAATGTCATGACCGACGGGTCGATCGAGTCGATCGCCTTGATGCGGGTCCCATCGTCGATGTCCCCATCTGCAAGGTGTCGAAGGCAGCCGTTCATAGCCTCATTGTAATCGGATGTGAGGCCATAGTCTTCGGCGTCCGGGTTACTGATGAAAGTAATGTCCCGAATGCGTCCGAGCCCAACAGCCTCCTTGAAGAAGTCAAGCTGCTCAAACACGCGGGTCTTCTGAACCTTTGGCCATTCCGACGCGGCCTTCCGGCCCGCCTCCGTACGATTGAACCGTTTCTCATGGATCCATCTGCACCCCACGTACCCATAGTTGCCGAAGACATCGTTTCCTCCCCGCAATACGTAAACCGAAATGGGAAGCTGTTTGATGCCCTTCTTGGAGTTGTCCTCGGCGATGAATCGCACTTTGGCCTCCACGGTGCTATAAATAGCGTCAAGCCCTTTTCCCCAGTCCATGCCGTGGTAGATGTTGCGGACCCCCTTCAGCTGTTCGGCCTGAAGCAGTTCCGCCACATGGTGCTTGGTCGGGAATTTGTCGTTCGGCTCTTCGACCATGGCGCATGAAGAGTCTCCAATGACGAAAATGTCGACCACCTCTTCCGAGGGGCATGGCACAGCGCGAAATTCCGCTGGGGCGTTGCGCCCTAGGACTTGGATCAAGTCCCAATAAGCCATTTCTGAGTTGCTCCCGGCTAGGGTTCCCCCCAGCATCACTCCCGGTGCCTGTTCTTGCGATGCGATAGTCCGAGTCACCGTGTCCGTTTCCGGGATAGTCGCGATCGCTGCCTGCGTCTGGAACTGCTTCATCAGCTTGTCCCATTCCACCAAATTGTAGATGGTGCGCTGAATGTCGAGCTCCTTCTCCAACACGTCGTTGAGCAGGATATCAACGGAGGGCGCGAGGGACGACATCCTTACCGCAGGAGTTGAATGAATCACTCGGGAGGCTACTGAGATCGAAAAGGCTGCGTGGATCGCATCAGTAAGTTTGAATGTGTAGTTTTCGGTGTTCTTAAGTGATTGGCCTCTACCTTGCGCATGTGGCGAAGTACACCGACATTTGAACTTAGACAAAGTTTTCCCCAACATTCCAACATTGGTAGCAACAGACCAAGGCTTCTTAAGAGGGATGCCGTCGGCGTTCACTATACCCGCAGCACATCCATCAAAGTCAGACTTGTCAAGTCCGTGCTTGTCAAGAATGCTCTTCACCTTTGGAAGCTTCCAATACGTGCATCCCTTGGGCCATTCAATGGCGATTGAAGGGTTGAGATGTCCCATTTCATCCAAGAACGCCTCAAAAGACTTCCACAACGTGTTGAACAACTTCCTGTGGTTAGCAATTTTCTTCTTAGCTGAGGGAATCTTATTGTTGATAAAGTTCCATGGTGTACCCCCCGTGCATGGCAGGCTGGCCCAGATCAGTATGTGTTGAAATTGTTTCGCAAACTCAACAGCAATCTTTCGGTTTTCACTCTGATTGAAATCGTTATTGAGGGTGAACCTGAACACCTGGCATGCAGCTGCAGTGGATCTGCCTACGTCACCAAGCTTTGAGTCCTCCCCACAGCACACTTCAATGATGCATCTGGGAGTTGGGCATGGTGCTGCGGCAGCAGGTTCCCCTGTGCGTCCGTCCATTTTGGGGGACGATCCGCGACTCTTCGATGTATCCGAATTGAGATCGGTATGACTGATTAGCCTGAGGGCGTTTTTCCATCTGTCACTATTCGTGAAAGGTTTGGTGCAGATGTCGGCAGATTGCCTGACTGTGTCTGCATGAACCAATTGATAGTGCTTCCTACGGAACTGCTCCGCCAACCAAGCTAAATTCACTCTTTGGGTTTTGTCCGTGTGGATCCTAATGGTCGATTGATTGTCTTCGACGAACACTCCTCTAAGACATTTGGGTCCGAACAGTGAAATGCTAGCCGAGCCAATCCTCTCATCTCCCACGTAGTCCCAATCAGTGACGGCTTCCCTGATCTCGGTGGACTCAATTTGGTAGTCAACATCAAACATCCCATATACTCGAAACAATGTTCTTCCCGTCCATCTTTTCACAGGCCTATGGGGTTGGAATCTCCAATCGTCCTGCATGAGATCTACCTCCGCTTTCTCGTCAATCATGATGGTAGTTCTGGATCTACCCAACATTTTGCAATCAACGGGGCAATCTTTGGTGGATTCGGGGTCAAACAAAGCATTCCTAACGCGTTTGTGCACTCTAGATAAAATGAATCTGTGTGGTTCGTAAATCCAATAGTCCCCAGAATCGACTTTGGTTACGACCTTGCCTTCCGGCGGGCTCTTCGTGCTTATTCCCCCCGCGTTCTGGAGGTACGCCCACAGACCGGCAGAAGGAAGTCCTACTGCACGAAGGCTGACGTTGGCTGCCACAACCTCACTTTCAGTGGAACTCATCGACACTGAAGTTTGTTTCTTGCTGAAGGCAGTCAACGGATAGTACGTGTTGGGGCCAACTAGCGCCAACACGCACCCTCTTGTGGACTTGCTGTCATGTTCACCGGCGTGATCTGTATCTGCAAAGATCCACAATCTGCATTGAGTGATTGGATCGCCGATGAAACATGACATTTTTAGATCTTTGGTGGTATCTACATAGCACACAAGTCTATGCAGCGCCTTGTCACAATCGGCAGACCACTTCGATACTCTTGATGCAAGGCCAACGGGCCATTCTCGCAGCAAAGAGTATTTTCATTAGAACTTTGGTTGCAATGGGTGCCAAAACGCCCTTGATTTCCTGCTCGTTTTCAACGGGTCGAGCAATTTTGTCATCATGCAACGGCGTTGGAACCCTCTTGATAGTTTTGGCATTACCCCCCGCAAGGTCAACATACCTTTCAACACAGCTTTCGAGGAAAGAACACATGTCATATTCAACCACGGTTACCGGTCCACGCATGGCTGGTTGATCCTTCTCTAGCTGATCAAGGTAGAAGAAACCTTGCGCTCGGGCCTCAGACTTCGCCTGAGATTTGCTCCTTGATTTCTTTGCGGCCGCTAGGGCTACCGTGGCATCACCTACGGAGCTGTCGAAGAAGTATGAGGTTCCCTGCCACAGGTGCGGCAGCGACACTTTGGGATTCGTAACATCATCCCACATTTCTCCGGCATCCCCTTCCGGGGTGCAGCCCCGGTACTCAGTGTACCTTTTACCCGTGAGGCCGAGCTCTGAGGTGACTTCATCATTGAGCCTCATGAGCTTACATCTTGGTTGAACGTGATGGCAGGCCAGGACACCATGCTCAGGCATGTGTTCCCAGTAATCTTGGGTCCGCCTGGCTGGTGCTGCGCATTCTTCGCAGCGGGGTCGGGCAAAGAATGCTGAAAAACATCAGCGAAGGGATGGTCGGTTACGCTGAGGGTTTCCCCTGGGCGCACCATGTGCTTGCAACCCAAATACCTTCCAATGGCCTCAGGCTCATCCATGTCAATCTGGGTTGAGATGAGCCTCCATCCCTCTTTCATGTTCTTCTCCGGGCCTGACATTTTGAAGTCATCAACGTAAACGATAAGCAATAGTTGAAGTTCATGGTGATAGAATAGGGAAGGCCACGTGTCAGGGTACAGCAAAACGAAGTTTACTACGCCCAATCTGACAACCCCCCGGAGTCTGGATGCCCATATAGTGCAAGCCTAAGCGGCACAACCAGGTCCTTGTACTTTCCAATCCACGACTTCGGCCATCTGGTTTTAGGGAGTCTTACCCAAGTTTTGGTACCGCGCATTAATGATTGCGTGTATGCTTGCTTTCCATCAGCCTGTTCCGTTTTGCAACCAGGCTGGGCACCGTAGGCATCAACAACTTTGCCGGCCTCCATCGTCGCCGGACTCGAACCCAGTTCTGCACAAAGAGTGCAGCCTCTGAATTTTCGTCCTTGACGTCATTGCCCTGGAAAACAGTTCGCCCTTTAAACTTCCTAAGTTTATGGCCTTTGGGTAATTCACTACCCTTTTCAGCGCAAATCTCAAAAACGCGTCCAACATGAGCTTTTTCACCAGATTTCTTTGCTTCGGATGACACGTGGTCCCATTCCCGAATACCTTCGAGATCCCATGCTTTCTTCACACTGAGCTTTTCCCACTCAACATCGAGGGACTTTTGAGCTTCGGGATTTACGCGAATCTCGGCGGCGTTGACTGGCCTAGCCACCGCAGCATACATGTGTTCATGGAAACCTAGCTTGTGACGGTGCGCCTGCGACAGTCCCTTTACCGTCGGCATGGCGGGTGCCGGGTCCTCTCCCGAAAACATGATCAATTCGGTCAACTGCTTGACTGACAGACCGGCAAGACCTTCCGATCTGCGCTGCTCCTGCCTCGGCGGCGGCCGCCTTGCGTTCCTTGCTCGACGCTGGCCGATCAGCTGTGCTTGGCAACGTCTCGACCAGTTTATCCTTTTCATACTTTTGCTTAGCTTCTCTACGCTGCTTCTGAGACATAGATTGCCAAATGAAACAGGATATAGTGGGTGGTCGGTTAGTCCCTTTGTATTTCCTCACCAGAAAGCCTCCCGCCTCTGAGAATGAGGATCCTTCTTTCGGGATTTCAACTAACCTACCTGTTTTGCGATCAACAGTTTTGATTGTTTCCACCTTTGATGGAGCGGGTTCATCTAGAAGTGTCTCATCCTCCACATCGGCAACAGCCTCCGGATCTTGTCCCGCTTCTAGGAGAGGGGCATCCTGAATGGTGGGCCCAGATTGAGTTGAAGCAATCTTACCCTCTCGAAGGGACTTGTAACGGTCCTGCATCGGGAAAACAAAGTTTCCATCGGGTCTCGTGATTTTGAAAACACGATGCAACTTCACAACATCATCAAAGTCCGTTTCATTCAGCTCTTTCAACGATGCAACAAGGTAATCACCTCTCCATAGAAAGCCGGGGTGGATAACATATCCAACAAATACTCCCGGATTGGACGTGGGATCAAACTTCAAGTCCTTCTTCGGTTTCTGTCTTGGGCCAATCCAGTAGTCTATGCGACATCCGAACGGCAAGAACTGACCTTTGAACTCTTCTTCGAACCTAAGATTCCAAGGTGTTCTGGAACCAGAAGGTGGTTCACAAACATTCTGAGATAAACACCAATGCCTTGCGGCGTGCGGCCAGTATGAATGATTCAATCCGGCCTGTGCAAGTGCGACTCGAGTTCCCTCGAGCACGGTTCTGATGCTTCGTTCAGCCACCGCGTTCGATTTGTGAATGTACTCTTGACTGAGGACATGTCTCCAGCCCATCTCTTCAGCTGCAGCAATTAGCTCAGGGGCGTTGTCACTGTAAAGCGTGCCAACTTCGTCTGACGAGGAAGTGAAATGCTGAAACGCCTTCACAGTGGCTTCCGTGTTTCTTTTAGCAAAAGGGTATGCATATTTGAAACCGGTGGCAACGTCACTTATGACAAGGGCAGAGTACTCATCGTCTATGCCTAGTTCCTGTTCGTCTGCAGTGATTATGAAATCGGCTGTGATGTGCTCAGCAAACTTTCGAGCATCAACTTGTCTGGATCCCCCCCGCGAGCGAGAGGGAGACTTGGTCATCTTAGCGCATTTGCACACTTCGCAGAATGGATTCTTTGGCTGGTGTGTCATCAGGTGCTTGCGTGATGCTGCTTCCTGCCTTAGGGCACTTTCTGCAAGTGATCTAGGGCTTTTCTTATCGGGATTGCCAACAACATCTTCCCCTGCCAAATCTTTACTCTCTATCGGCTCAGCATGTTCATCTGGTTTGACTTCGATGGGTTCATCCGCCAGAAGTTCAGCGACAACTCTAGCATGCACCTCAGGGTCCTCTAGAGGGGCAATGCTAGGCGTGTACTCCTCTCCCGCTGCATCTTCAGTTTGCTCGGAGGAGGAGTATGATGATTCACTCGATGCACTGCTTCTGCCGACCTGACCTTCCGGTCGGCTTTGCGTGCCTTTGGCGGGACATGCCATGGCTGAGTCGCCATCCCACACGTCGTAGTATGGGACATAATCTCGAACTTTGAGATATATTCTCGTCCCATCAGGCTTGACAAAGAACGGCTTGTCCTTCGCGTACCAGATGAAGTCATAACCCTGACTCATGCACTTCAAACCTACAGAGAGAACAGATGGCGTTTGTGGCAACAAGTATGGATCCGTGTTCCCAAGGTCACCTGCGGCCATGTTGGCCTGCTTTGACGAATCACTTGGTCCATTGGCAGTCATCAACATCACGGGGTCATTTGAATTATAAATTGCATATTCGGGGCAATTCGCACGGGTAAAAAGGTCTGTTCCACTCCCAGTGTCGATAATCCATGAACAGTTTGGAGAGAATCTCTTGCTCGCAAGCGCGGGCTTTGCGCCCATGTCTCTCGGGACGCAGTGGTTGCATCCGATATCGCTGTCACATTCGTATTTGCATCTAGTCGGATGGCCTTCCAATTCACGTCTCACAATGAAGGCGAGCATGGTTGCTCCGAGCCTAGCATCATCTATGCTGATCTCATCATGGAAAAACTGATGGTCGATTGGGTAGACCTTTGAAACACGCGCGGTTTGTCCTCGATCTTAAACTGCTCACCATGTGCTGGTATCCGATTCATTTCAACCTTCGAGCTGAAACGCACGCTCGGGAGGGCAGGCACATGCTTCCAGTCCGACATGAGGTTCCCCTCAGCGATAGGGGCGTTCATCATGGAAGACAGCAAGCATCCCAACACACAAACAGCAGCAGGAGAAGGCTTTCCGGAAGACTTTCCCTTGCGACCCTTCTTCTTTTCTCCCTTCGAATCACGGGAAGTGGATCGAGAGGTCGACTTGGAACGATCCCTGCTCGATTTGCGATGCTTCCGATCCTTTCCCTGCTTCTTATGCTTGTCTGCGGATGGCTCCCTTGACCCTGGAACGGCCGGCTTCGGGTCGATGTGAGCAAACGGGCAGTTTTCACCACGGTCACATCTCCCCTTGAAATAGAAACGGCACTCTTTCTTCCCCTCGGCCTTTACCCTTACCCTTCTTAGGCTTAGCGTCCCTTGACGGGGTCCTACCCCTGGCATCGCCCGATGGCTGTTCATGCTTGTACGTGCAATTGTCCCGCCGACACGACCCATACTTGACAAATGCAACGCAAAACCCCTTAGGCACACGTTGGCTCTCAGCGGCGGGTGCGGCTGGCCTACCCCGTTCTCGGTTGCGCTCGAGTCTGGCTCGAGACAGGTATTGCCTCACAGATTCAATCAAGTAGGTGTATGAGTGATCGGCGGACTCTTCCGAGGCGCTCAAATAGACATTCAAATGGTGTTGCATTTGCTTACTTTTCTTCAGCTGATTGTAGAACAGAGCCTCAAGCATGGAGTCATCCGGTGTCTTGGCATTCATCCCTGCAAGGACACCCTCCCAGCTACGCATGAAGGAAGTGAGGCTCTGCTGATCCACGTGAAAGCGTCATCGGGGCGATCGGACGCCGCGCATACGGCTTCCCGCACCTTGATGCGCCAATTCCTGTAACTCTCAGGAAGTGGGAAGGAGGGAATGATGATCCTCTCCGCCTCCTTGACCTTGGGCTTGTCATTGTCTGCGTCCACAGTGGTCGTCTGCTTACCCAAGATCTTGTTGAGCTTCTTGCGGATCGCTCGGGCTTTCTCCGAAGATGATGATGAGGATGATGATGTTGAGGAGCTGGACGATGAAGAGCTCGGAGAGTCGGAAGGAGATCCACCCTTTCGTTTCTTGTGGCTCTTCTTCTTCTTCTTGTCCTTCTTGCTCTTCTTCTTTTTGTCCTTCTTCTTCTTCTTGTCCCTCTTGCTCTTCTTCCCATCGTCATTCCCGTCGTCATCGTCGTCGTCATGATCATCATCATCATCGCGCCGGCAGGTGGTTCCCCACCGCCTCCGCTCTGGCCTTTACCTGCGCCTGATGGATTTCCACCACCATCATTTGGGTTCTGTGCCGGAGATGTCGGTTCGTATTCCTCGGCATCCCCGTCAAGATCATCGGCGGCACCTGGCCCATCACGACGGAGTTCGGTGGAAGCTGACCTGATACGTACCTTAGAACTAAGATCCAGGCCGGGAGGAGGAAACGTTTAGAAGAACTACTCTGCTCACTGCGAGATTTCAGTTCATGACGTAGCGCCTCAATGTCCCTCGACTGCTTCATGATAATCTCCCTCATTTCAGCAGCGCTCCTGTCCGCGTCCTCCTTCTGCTTGTTGTGGGTGGCTTCCCAAATCAATTTGAGCTGTTCATACTTCTTCTCAGCTTCTAAACGTTGAGCAACCCACTGCTGCCTTGCCTCGTTGAACTCTCTTTCCTTCGCCATTGCCTCTTGTTGGCATACATTGATGTGGTTCACCGCGTCCTGATAGAGTCGGCCTTTTTCCTCAACATGGCCTGCTTGGAGCTGATTGATGATGGCGTCGTGGCGTGCCGAAGAATAGGCAGCCACTTCCTCCGTACTCGGACCTGTGTTGACCACATTCACCGTCTGACTATGCTGATATATGTTCGGGGCGCTCACATGATGCTGATGAAGGTGAGTCTCATTCTTAGTCATGTGCGCGTGCATCTCTTGCCCAGGTTGATGTCCGGCGAGAGGTTCCCCTCCGCTTCCCATTGAATCCTCCGGAAGGACGACCGAAGTGATGGGCACAAGCGCATCGCCTTGGTCGGACTCAGGAAAACTGCTTCGGGAGCGCTGTGACGCATTGCATGGCGGTTTCCCTTCCGGATGCCCACCCTTGATCAATTCGTTGGCCACTGCTTCGTTCATCCTTGCTACAAGTTGGGCCCCGGAACATGAGAGACTTATAACTTACTAAGAGGACTTAAAAAACTTACGGAAAAGTTATCTTGAGCAAACTTTTAAGTCACTACTTGAGTTTATAACTCTTTTATAAGTTTTCCATAACTTTTCCATAAGTTATTTAAGTTTTTTTAGATTTGTTTTTTGGCTCTATATCTCGATCGGTTCAGGGGAGGGTCTGCCATCAAAAGCAGAGTGTCGACTCGCGGGCCACGCGCAAAAACACGGAGTTGACCTGCGGACGCGGACCACCGCGGTGTCACGAGAAACGCGAAAAATTCACACAATTTGCGCCCAGAAACAAGCACCTGCGGGCAGACCTTGTTTTTTTCCCTCTCGCGCAGGACATCGCGCAAGACCTCATGCCGCCGTGCCGCGGGCCCCCGCTACATGAATAGGGCGGTGACTCGGTCACCTTCGGTGAGCTGCAGCCGCCACCCACACGTCCGCGGACGTGACCTTGAAGCGAGTCGCCGCTGTGGCTGGGACTTTGCACTCGCGAGCGCCGGAGGAAGAACACTTAAGCGCTTGAAGCTCATGCGTTGCCCAAAACAAGCCCGCGGCAGAGGCCATGCAATACCTGAGCGCGTGCAGCTTGTTGGTGTGGACATTCAACAGCACGTCGCCCGCGCCAAACTCTTTGTCCTGGAGCGCGCACGCTTCGCTGACCGCCCATTCCGTCGAGTCGGTCAGGTCTCGCACGAGTGCTTTGTTGAAGACACGACCCTTGAGCTCCCACGCAGGCGGCAAGTCTTTAGCGAGGCCGGATAAGGTGATGAGGGCCATCTGCGGAAGAGCGAAACGACCAAATCGACCATCACGGTCGCGAAGCAAGTGGGAGTATCTATCGCAAACCTTCGCCTTGTAGTCCTTGTGTTTCGCCTCCATCGCGAACACGTCAACGTAAACTTGATGGAGAGCATACTGCGGCCCCAAGTGCATACGGAAATGGTGCTTTGGTCTGCAGGCGCTGTCAGAGTACACCTGTGCGTGGCGCACCTGGTGCAAGCGCTGCGCCTCCGTGAGAGCTGCGACCAAATCAGCTCGAGGGCCGTGGCGCCTCACCTCCTGCAAGGCGCGACAGCACTCGCAAAGCTGCACTAGGCAAGCCAACTCTGGCGCAAGGCAGGGGCTGTCACGCGCGAGGAGCTGCACGATGTAAGTGTAGAGTGGAAGGAGTAGAAAAGTTTGCGTGGCGCTTCCCTTGTAGAGGGCGCCCTCCCAGAAAACGGGATGAAACAATCTTTTCCGGAACGCATCCGAAACCCCGTGCTGTCGTCTCTGCCAGGAAGATTGCCACTTGTGTGCAGCCAGGCTCTTCACGTCGTCCAAGAGGAAGCCAGACTTTTCCTCAAGGCGCGCCTGGAAGGCCAGGAGCTCTTGAGAGACCACGCCGTTGACGTAATATGCGTGAGCAGAGTCATACAAGATCTTGTCTATTGTGAGATTTTTTCGTGCGTCCTTGTCAGCCAAGAGGGATGACTCGTTGAAGACAAAGCCGCTGACTCTCTGCCATTCTTTGACTGCAGCCTTGCTTGGCGCGGGCCCCCGCTCGCTGCCGTGAAGCGCGCAGATCCCTTCATCCACCAGGGTTTCAAGATCGGCCTGCTGCACAGGCTGAAAGCTGGAATGGTCAGGGCACGACAAGGTCACAAAACCTCCAGTGCCCGAGCCAGCGCACGGATTGTCCCGGCACAGCACATTCTGACAAAGCATGCATGGCTTGATTCCGGCAGCGCCGGAGCAGAGAAAACTGCTACGAAGACCTCCGAAGTCGGATATATAAGTGGATAAAGTCATGGTGACCCAGCTCCGCTTCTCGCATCTCCGCAATTGGTGCGGATACAGCCAACGCCGGGCCTGCGGAGAACGCCGTGGGCGGTGGCTCTGCGCCGCCCGCTCCCGACGACTCAGGGGACCCGGCGCGTGGGCCTGCTGAAGGCTTTGCTGCCAGCGCGCCTGGTGGCACCCAGTGGCAAGTCGAAGCGGACGCCTCACGCATCTCTGCCATATACTCCAAGCTCCTGCAGCTCGCGCAGAACGTGGCGTCCGCTGAGCTGCCGCCGGACCTGCAGAACTTCTTGCGCAAAGCCGCCGAGAGGCGCCAAGTGGCGGAGTCCGTTCTGTACGGACACAGCACTGACATGGGCCCCGACTACAATTGCCACGGGTGGCACCTAGCGAGAAATACTCAAAGGCGCTTGCCAAGCGCTTGCCGAAGTAGCCGCGGACGCGTGCGACTTTTGTGTGTGTGTGTGCACATTATGTTCGTGCCCGCACTCTGGTCCGCGGTGGTCCGCGTGTTGTCGCCCGCAGCGGCGAGTAGCCGTATATGTGTATGCTCTCCCGAAGAGAAGAGAAATCAAAAGGCGTTTGGTGCTAGGATGTGCTGGGTGCCGCGCATGATGCACGGGCGCGCCTGCCACAAAAAGAATAGGGGGGACTAAAGAGGAACAGCCGACAAGGCGGCTCAAGTGCGCGGTGGGTCGCGCTATATCTATATATGCATATATATATATATATATATATTGTGTGTGACACACTTCAGTGTGAAACAGCCGCCTGCCGCGTGCTCAAGCAAAACCACGGTCACGCCATTCGCCGCCACGCAAAGCAAAAAACATCATGGGGTCGAGCTGAGACAAGCAGACACAATTCAATATCTTCCGCAGGCGTAAACACAGCCCTCTTAGCAGCATTTCACTGAGCAGTCACTCAAGCCCAGCCACACACACGTGCGCGCAGATGTGTTTGCAGATACATGGCCTTCAGGCGCGCGCATGAATCGCGCCAAGCGTCAATGTCTGGGCGCGGGGGTCGCGCGAGGGGTATGGCGCCAAGCCGCCGCGGCGGTCCGCGAAGACCCCGACTGCTTGAGCCGCAGAAACATGGAAAAGCTCGCGGATGAAGCCGCTGTGTGTCTGAGAGAACTGACCGTGCCTGCCTCTGATGGCAAAGAGCCTATCCGCTTCTGGCTCGCGGATCTCTTCCGCCTGGCCTGTCTTTGCGTGCGGTGGTCCGCGGAGTTCGAGGAAGCGGTAGTCCGCGGGGCGGAGTTGTCCGCGGGGGCCCGCAGGCTGCAACTTGTCCTCTACTCGGACGAGTGCACGGGCGGGAATGTGCTTTCCACCGATCAAAGAAAGAAGATGATGATGCTTTATGTCGCGTGGAAACACCTGGGGAATAGACTCTGCCAGCCCAAGTGGTGGACACCCGTCGCCATGATCCCGCACGGCGACTGCGCTGCGGCGGCTGGCGGCTTCTCAGGCATTCTCGAAGCCATCATTCTAGACTTGCAGGCGCAAAAGCTTGAGCGAGGCATGCTCGTGGGCCATCACCGAGTTTCATCCGCGTCTCGAGGCGGCTGGTGTCGCTTCCCCATATATATATATATATATATAGCTGCAACAGGGGGGCTATGGACAAGGTGCGCCGAGGAGCCAAGCTGTGGCGCGCAGTCTGCATGGATATGCATATATACCGCAAGTGCTGTATGGACACTAAACAAACGGGCGCAGAAGCGCGGACCACCGCTCGTGACCTGACAAGGGGGGGGGGCTCGGATGTCACTTGTTTCATAATTATTCGCATGCAATATATCTTAAATTGAGAGCAAGATCCAAGACTTGCGTGTGAACCAGAGACGCGGACCACCGCGCCGTGCGAGCGAAAGTGCTTGACACATAAAAAGCGGCTGCATTTCTGTATATACCAATGCGTGTGGGTCGTTCTCGAGTCGGACGGGCGAGCGGAGCTTTTTTTTGTCTGGCATGGCGGCCGAAGCCAGCTTGTTGGCTGACTATATACGCTGACTCTTCGGCTGCGCGCGCGTGTCTAGTAACACGCCCAGGCCAGGCGTGCTGCTTTTACCCCAAGCAGCAGTCACTGTAAGAAGCTGTAGCGCGCGCGGCCATGAGTTGGCGGCCGGCAAGCCGCGAACAACCGCACACCGCGGAGCCACCGCGAGGAGACGAGGACGCACCTCAGCTGGCAGGCTCTGTGAACTGGCCAGGCTGCGCGTTCTGGGCGGCAGCCTTGGCCTCCTTCTTGGCTTTCTTGTTTGCGCCGACGAGGTTGTGGAGGCTAGTGCTGAACTCTGCCGCGGACTTCAGGAGCGCCGCGTACGCCGGCCCGTCAACTTCGAGACCGCTAAGGGCCTGCTTTGCAGCTTTCTGCTGGAGGACAGCTTGCGCCTGCGCCTGTAGGCGGTGAAGCTGCTCCAGGCAGCGGTTGGCCCCCACGGAAGAGACATGCTCATCACCAGCCAAGGGCCGGGCAGCCTTCAGGGCGCGCTGCAGCTTTGCCACCGCGGACTCAGCGCTGGCTGCCACCTTTGCTGCCACGGAGAAAATAGCTCGGTCGCTCTTGGCCTGCTGCTTTGCCTGGCCCTGCTCCTTCTTGGCGGCCTCGCGCGCATCCTTCTTCTCTTGCTTGGCGGCAGCCCTCTCATCAGTGGAGAGCTTGGCCCTCTTGGCGGCGGGCGGCCCGGACTCATCAGTCAGGACCTCGACGTCTTCGACGTCCTCTCCACGCCGGCCCTTCACGGCGCCGCGGCGCAGCTTGACGCGGTCCTCCGCCAGCAGAAGGGTGCGCTCGACGTCCCTGGTGATGTCCTCGGTTGAGACCCACCAGCACATAGGCTGGTAAGTGCCAGCATTCGCCGCGCTGAGCCGTTTCTTGTGGCTTTTCACGAAGGAGTGCTTGAGCGCACCCCGGACTTCTTTCGCGGGCCCCCGCTTTGCAGCTCGAGCTTCCCCAGCCCTTTGGAAAAAACCTACAAGCTCCTCGGGGCCCAAGGCTGCCAAAGTCTCCTTGCCCCAGGTCCTGGAGCAAAGCCGCCTGGTGGCCTGGCAGGGCCGGCAAAGCCAAGTGACAGTGCCACTGCTTGCGCCGTGGATGACCAGCTCGGCCGGGTCCTTGGTCATGCTGCACTCCACACAGACCATGCGGCCCAGCTCCGCGGGGCGCATGTCTCCCGTCCCGCGGTCCCCCGCAGTTCCCTCCTCCGTCGCGACCATGGCGGCCAAAAGCGGGAGGGGCGTACAAGACCTTGGGCCACGCTGCCGCCGCAACGTGCTTTCCGCCTCGGCGCCACGGAAATCCCGGACATTCCCCGGACATTCCCCGGACATTCCCCGGACATCCCCGGACATCCCCGGACATCCCCGGACATTTCCGGACATCCCCGGACATCCCCGAACATCGCCGGACATCCCCGGATGATGATGTCCGGGGATGTCCGGAAATGTGCGGGGATGTCCGGAAATGTGCGGGGATGTCCGGGGAATGTCCGGGGAATGTCCGGGGAATGTCTGGGGAACGTCTCGAGAATGTCTGGCATGACGGCCCCATATAGAAAGAAAAGTAAAAGGAGGGGACCCACGCGTTGGTTTCTGCTTTATGCTCCCTATATATACCCCTCCCCTACTACGCGGACCCCCGCAGCGAACTGCTGCTGAGACAACCGCGGAGCCACCGCTTGATCTGCGCGCGCGCGATCGCGGACCACCGCGCAAGGCAACCGCCATATAAAGGGAGTGACATGCGTCTGTGCTCCGGTACTCTCATGTGCCCCCCCATCCGTCCCGCCCAACAAGCGTTTGTCCTTCCATAGACATCGGCCCCCCAGCCCCCCCCACACTCGCCTCAGAAATACAAAAAAAGGGCCACCCACAACATGTTGCACAAAAGGACGTGACACATATATGCATCCATTATACAAAACTTCATTGTCCTATATATCAATGCATTCTGAAAACAGATTCCGCAACGTATGCACACACACACACTATATATACAGAGATATATATGTATATATAATGCGTATATATGTATTTATATATATACTATACTCCGCAAGCAGGCGCGCTTTTTCCTCACACTCAGGCCGAGTAGTCAACTTCGTCCTCGGCCAGGGCGGCCCTCTCCGGGCTCGCCCCCGCGGTGCCACCGCCCAGCGCCTCGACAACGCCGCCGCCCGCCGCCTCCGTGGCCAACGCCTCCGCGGCGCCGCCGCCTTCCAGCGCCTCCGCGGCGCCGCCGCCTGCGGGCGTCTCCTCCGGCGCCTCCGCGGCGCCGCAGTCTGCAGGCGTCTCCGCATCGCCGCCGGTTGTGGCGCATCCGCTGCCGTCTGCAGGCAGCGCCGGCTCAGGAGATGCTGCCGCTTTCGTTTCTGGCGGGTCTGCCTTTGCCGCGAGCCAAGCTGCAGGCGCCACAATGGCGCCACCGCTTGTGGACCGGGAGGCGGGGGGGGGGTGCAGGAGCCGCAGCCGCTCGCCACGGCGGCGTGGTCGACTTCGGCGGCCCAGCCGCGGCTCGACCGGCTTTGACGGCTCAACCGGCTTTGCCGGCTGTGTCGCCTTGGGCTTCGCTGGCGTGTCCTTCGGCTTGGCCTCCGCGGCACCACCGCTAGAAGGGGCGGCCCCGTTCGCGGCCCCACCGCGCTGCCTCTGCAAGTAGCCGCGGTCCTCCCGCCCTCCGGCGGCGCGGACCACGCCGAAGTGGGCCTCCACTTGCCGGCGGGACCACCCCTTCGCCTTCGCAATCATCGCGCAGTGCGCGCGAGACTCTGGACGGACCTCTGCCCCTGCGATGTCCACCACAACGACCCGCGCCTCCGGAGCGCGGCTCCGCTGTGGACTTTTCGCGGCACCACCGCTGACAGGGCTTTTCGCGGAACCACCGCCGCCAGAGCTCTTCGCGGCGCCGCCGCTGGATGCCCACGACCAGCGCGCGGCGCCGCCGCGGGACTGCCAAGGCTCCGAGCTCCACCCATCGTCCCAGCCCCACGCCTCGTCCCAGCCCCACGCCTCGTCCCAGCCCCAACTCGCGGCTCCACCGCCTGGGCCTGGGTGGAACTGCCACAGCCACTCCCCATCAGAGAAGCGCAGCCACACCATGGCTACAAGGCGGTTTGACAGGCACGGCGCGTGCACGCGCGCGTGCGTGCTTGCGTGTGCGCTGGTGTGTGTCTGTGTGGTTGTGCGCGCATATATACGTGTCTGTGTGTGTGCCATGAAAAGTGTGAAGCGCTCACAAGGCGCCTGTCCTGTGCGTGCGGCGGCGCGCGCGGCTGCATTTGCCGTGCATGCGTGCTGGTGTGTGGCTGTTTCGTGCGCGTGGGCCGCGTTGGCCGGAGCTGTTCGCGGCTGCGGCGGGTGGCACACACGCATGAGCTAATCCAAGAAAAAAAAGGTCCGAACTCATGGTGCTGACTGGGGCTCACCACTTTGACCTGCAAAAACGAAAGTGCACGCGGACCACCGCTGGGCGTGGCAAAGACGCATATACAAGCTAAAGTTTGTTTCCGCGGACCACCGCCGTGCTTGAAGCGAATCGGGCGAGAGCAACCCTCATGTGTGTACAGTGAACAAAACTGTACAACTGTTGCACACACGCGTGCGCGGGCTTTGTTTTCGCACGCCCGATCACGACGGGCTCCACTTTCCAGGCCTCCAAGAGAGAGAGAGAGAGAGAGAGAGAGAGAGAGAGAGAGAGAGAGAGAGAGAGAGAGAGAGAGAGAGAGAGAGAGAGAGAGAGAGAGAGAGAGAGAGAGAGAGAGAGAGAGAGAGAGACAGAGAGAGAGAGAGAGAGAGATATATATATATATAGCAGCCTGCGAGCGCGCGCAGAGTCGCGGCCTGCCCCGGAGTGAGATCACTTCGTCCGCGTCCTCTTTGCAGAGCGCTCCCAGCCAGCTGGCGAGCAGCACGGCTGGGATCTTTATGATTTCTGGCGAGCCCTGCTTGACGAACTTCATGCGCGCGCGCTCAGCGAGCGTGAAGTGGCCCTCCAGCAGCGGTTCATGAGCTCACCCGCGCGTGCGTCCTCCCGGCAAGAGGCACGGGCTTTGACCACACCCGCCAGGCTAGATGCAGTTGCCAAGACTGGCTTGTCGTCTGCGGCATCGTGGATGGGTTCCAGCTGTGGAGCTGCAGCACGGTCGTACCGATTCGCTCCACTCGGAGACTCCCAAACTTGCCGGAGACGCAGCGCAAGACCGCGGCCCAAGGCGCCTGGTCGGATCCTTCTCTGGCATCCGGCGACTCCAAGCAGAAAGTGTACGCTGGCCCGTACTCCAAGGCAAGGGCCACCCCGGCCGCCTTTGGCAGCAACAAGAACTTATCTAAAGCCAAGGAGCTCTTTGCTCCAAGAGGGGTGAACTTCCACGGCGGCGGCCGGACTGCTGCTGATGCGCCCCACGGAATGAGCGCCACCTGGAACGAAGGGTAGACCAAGCTTTCTTGGCGCGGAACCAGCTGCGACGCGCGGACCACCGCGCCCTCGGCATCCACAGGAACGTTGTCTCTCTCGTTCCACGTGCGCATGGCGCAAGCCAGTTTTTTGCGGACAGACTCTGTCTCGATCCGAGAGGTGTCAGATGCGAGCAGATACATATATATATATATATACACAAACAAGTGGGCTTCAGGACGGGCAAGCGCAGCGTGGGCTGGAAGTGCATGCGTGAGTGATTTCGGTACAGTTTCAAGTCGGAAAAAGACACGTGTTTCAAAGGCAGTGATGCACACACATTCCGAGCGGGCTTTTTTCTCGCCGAACGTCATATGTCACACGTCGCCTCGCCCGGCGCGACGACCTTGGCGCAGCTCCGCCTGCGGACCACCGCGTTTCGTGTTGCGTGTTGCGTGTTGCGTGTGCGCTGCTGCCTCTTCGGGCGGGGTTGCCCGCGTAAGTGCGCCAACATCGCGCGGACCACCGCGGGATTGGCCACGCGAGGGCGTCAAGGAACGACGTACCCTCGATACGTCCAGCAGCAGTCGCAGCACCCTGCGACTCGTCTGTATTTGGAGCAGCCATTTGGCTTTTCCGTCAAGCGACGGCTCCAGCTAGGGATATACTTCGCAGACGGCCTCTTGTGACCTCTTCGTGGCCCGGGCAGTGCTGTTGGGCGCTGTGGAGTCTGCGGCGGCCGGGCTTTTGGAGGCGGGGCGCTTGAGCACACGCCCGGCCGCCGCCGGGCGCTTCATCACCTGCTCCTCGCGGCCCGCGGCGGGGCGCTTGACCACACGCTCGGCCGCTTCATCACCTGCTCCCCGCGGCCCGCTGCTCGCGCGTCTCGCAAGAGCTCAGCGCTTTGCTTCAAGCTTGGGGCGGGCGCTGCCTCGGCTTTCTCTTCTAGAGAGGCTGCAGGAGGCGGGCACGGAGGCCAGCTCGGTCCGGTCTCTGGGCCCGCCGACCCGGTCGCGCTGGGGGGCTCGACCTTGTCTGCCGGCGCGGGTGCCGCGGCGCCACCGCCAACCCCGCCGGACGCGGTCGCTCGTTCCTCTTGCGGAGGGTGGGCCTGGTCCTCCAGCGCTAGGAGACGGGCTGCGGGCGCACTGGCTTCGGGCGGCTGGCCGCCCTGCAGGAGGTTGATCAACATCCTGGGCTGGCCTCGGGCTGGGACAGCTGCGCCAAGCCCACACGCGCGGGGCTGGCCGGAAAAAAACTGCATGCAAGTCTGCACGAGTTGCAACGCCTGCAAAATTGGCTCGCCTCCTCCGGTGGCGGGGGCGGCCTTCGCGTGGCGATTGCTGGCTCTCATTGGGATCCGAGCGGCCCGAGCGAGCACCTCCGTCAGCGGGCGGCCCACCCCGCTGCGCTGCGCCTGGGATCGCACATTTTCAGGCGCTTCGCTCGCCGCCGCAGGCAAACGTGCGCAGAGGCTGCCTGGGGCAATTGGCTCTGCGGCGCACACGACAGAGCGAAGGTGAGCCTTGCACGCCAAGTACGTCCCATGCTGTGAGCGCAAGTCCTCCCAGCCCACGCGCAAGGTCAAAAGCGCGGCCGCCACCGCCTCGGTGCTCTCGCTGGGGTGACGCAAGCCTAGGGCCGCGAGGTTTTTGCAAACGGCGTCCAGACGCTCTATGTCGGGCGCATCCGGGTCTAGGACCTTTGTCCACACCTCCTCCTGCAAGTACGCCGGGAAAAACTTATAATCCTGCAGCTGCACGCGCCGCCCTGGGGTCCGCAAACGCGGACCACCGCGACACTTCTCCCGGCACAGCGCCCTCAGCTCGGACTTCTCGTCCGGCGTCAGCGCAGTCAAGCTTTCCACACCAGCCTCCAGCTGCCCCAGCTCTAGGGGCGATAAGTCCCGCTCCTGGAGGGCGAGCTTCAGGGTCTCCGCATTCATGGCGGCGGCAAGTTTGTTTGCGAAGTGAGTCAAAACCTTGAGCCAAGGAAAGGGAGATGCAGCGATTTCGGTAGCGCTTGCCCGCCCAAGCTGTCCGTTTGGCGCCTCAAGTACGCTCCCCGTAAGTTTTCCGTAAGATTTCCGTATGTTCTCTAAGTTTTCCGTAAGTGTTCCGTAAGTTTTCCGTAAGTTTTCTGTGAATTGTAACACGAACATACGGGAAAGTTATAACACCGCCAAGTGACTCCCAAGTCCGCCAACTCTTCAAAACTTATTGGGAACTTACGGGACTTGGCCGCCTACTTGGAAGGGTTAACCCTTCTTATAACTCGACATAGCGGAATTGTAAGTTGCCTAAGAAAGTTATAATTCTCCCATGTTCCGAGGCCCAACTTGTATGGCAGGGTGGCATCCGTCGCCGCTTGACGCCATTGCGGCGCTGGTGAGAGCTGACTGTGCAAGGTGCCAGCGATACGGCTGATAACCTGTTGAAAGCTGGAATCTACCTAAATGTCAGCACGGGCGGCAGTCAATTTTTCTTGAGCCAGTATCATGTCGGAATGCCACTACCTATCAACATCTACTGCCAGGTCTCTGTCACTCATGGCCCGCCGATGGCAAACAACAGACCAACGTCAGGGGCAGAGACAGGAGGAGCAGCCCCGCAAGCAGCCGCGCCTCCTCGTAGTCCGGCTTCCGTGTCAGGCGCAGTGCAACACGCCGCGCCCCTTCTCCTGGGGCCTGAACCCTGTGGCCCTGCCCCAGTCTCAGCCGAGCTCGCGGGCGAGCTCCGGGCAGTCACGCCGGAGTCTGCCTCCGCCCAGCTTTGACCAGCTGGCGCGAGACATTGAGGCTGCTTAAAAAAAAATAAAAAACCCTCTCCTGGGGGAGAGTTTTTTTGCACTGTTTTGAGCTGCAAAATGCTATTAGCCCAGGGCCTACGCAAATGTAGGCCCTGGGCTTGCTCGTTTTGACGGTTTTGCACGGTTTTTGGCAACAAAATGCTGCAAAAAAAGCTATTCTTCTTGTCCGTATATAGATACGGACTACAAGAATAGCTTGTTTTGCACGGTTTTGCGCTACAAAATGTAGACACTGGACTAATAGCTTTTGCACGGTTTTTGCGCAAAACGCTATTCCTCCAGTGTCTATATTGATATAGGCACTGGAGAATAGTTTTCTTCGCCGTACGACTCAAAATGTGTGTCTATAAACAAGAGCAGTGAACAGGCCGACCAGGCAGACAGGGTGGCGAGGGAGCCCAATAGAAGGACCACGAAAAGAACGCCAGGAGAGAGAGCTGAGCCACAGGATGTGGCTTGCAAGCGAGAAAAAAACGGAAGGCTTAGCATCCTTCCAACTTCAATCTGCTTCTTCGGAAGTTTTCCTATAACCATGAATGTCCTATTCGAAAATGGTCTTGGCTTATTGCATTCTGGATCAGCCTGGACAACTGCGGCAAGACTACGGGAAAATACGGGAAGACTACGGGAAGACTATGGGAAGACTACGGGAAGACTACGGGAAGACTACGGGAAGACTACGGGAAGACTACGGGAAGACTACGGGAAGACTACGAGAAGACTACAGAAGCACTGGTGGAATTACTGAAATATGTCAACAAAACAGGTGTATAGTCATGTGCCAATGTTTGGATCAAGTGGACAACTCGCAAAAAAACTGTGGCGGGCTTGATTTGCTGGAAATTGACTCCAATGGAGAAGTATCATGGATAATTGAAGCAAAATAACAAACGACAAATGCCGGGCGCTTCTCAAAGACCAGATCCCTACTGGAAAACCACATTGTTTGTTGGGACACATACCCTTAAATAGATTAAAGGTACATCGCCAAAATGGGAATATGGTACATCCGCTGCACTTGCGCCCAGGGAACGACCCGGTACGGGATTTGTGTGATACGGAACGCCTAGAATGCCCAGCTCCCCTTTCCTGGAGGCCAAATCCGATCGAGTCCAGTTCATTGCGAAGCTTGGTCAAGTCGACGTCAAGCATGCTTGTTACATTGTATCATACCAATGCCATTCAAGAAATCCCAAAGTAAGGGGCCTCACGTTGTACCCCAGTGAAGAATTTGACCAAGAGGCAGCTGTGGCAAGAAGAAAGCCACCGGTCATGTGGTTCGCTTTAATCCTTCTTTGTGTCAATGATGGGCAAGAGGCAAATTTAAGGGCTGTTTACAGGAGCTCTCGCATTGTGTCTGCTGTCGCAGATTGTTTCAGAACATGCCCAGCGCATATCCACTATATATAGTGTATATGTCCATGAGTTTCTGCGTCTACTGCATTTCCTATTGTATCTCTAGCATGTCTTTTTAGCTACATGGCGTTGCCATCTGGCTTCTAGTCTACTTGTGCAGCATAGATTTTCCATAATCGCATTATACTTTCTAGCACATCTAAAGTACATGTTAAACACGCATGTTTGGCTTACCTTGATTGTCTTCCCAGCTCGGTTCCCAATATTGCATGGCTAGCGTATTTCAAGCCTGGTTTTAGAATTGTGCGGCTAATAATAAAACTGTATTAGCACTTGTCAAGCTACAAGAATCCAATATCCTAGCAAATGTGTTTGCCACTATTCGGACAAATGGCTCAACGCTGCTTGAAAAATGAAAAAAAGTGCTCGGGGCACTGCCCTCTCCAGAAAACAACCACCCTTTCCACTGATTTGTGGATTGCAATGTCTGCCTGCAAGTGCCCTGCCTTACAAGGAAAGCTGCAATTCCTTAGCAGCATCAGATGCCATGAGAAAGCTTTTGCAAGGGAGAGATGTACAGGGAGAATTGCGAAATCTGAGAAACCAAAAAAACTGGAGGAAAACCAAAAGCAAAAACAAGAAACAATTCCCCCGACAGAAGGTATTGGGCATGTCCAAAGCATTCCCCTCTTGTTTCTTTTCAAGGTTTTTTGGGTTGTGCCTTTCCTTGCAGGAATGTAATCTTCTCAAGGGAGCTTTGTTCAGGTAAGACCAGACAATTAGGAAGCACAAAGAAGGGTGAGTTTGTGTTCAAATATCCAAAAAAATGAAGGACTGGGGACATTGGCTCCTGTCATCGTTGTTCCCTGCCACCTGCCGCTCTTTGATCGTGTATGCAGTCTGCGAGTTTCGGCCTGAACGCCGGCGGAAAATCGGAAAAACTGAAAATTCGTCTGTGCGTGTCAGCCAAAAAGCGATCCGTCCAGGTGCCGGTATCACTTGGCCTTCTCAAAGGCAGTCCAGGATGCATCATGCGCCCAGGAGCGGAGCCTGGCAAGGTGTGGCAACCAGCGAGTTCAAGCAGACTGGTGGCCTTCTTCTCTTCCATGACCTCCCACCCTGCCAGCGACCAATAAGCGACAGTCTCAGAGATCTCTCTCCCCCCCTCTCTCTCACTTCTGTCTGAGTCTGCCGCGAACAGCCAAGATAGAGTCGATGATCAGCTGGGATGCATGGGCCATGATGCAGGGCACGATCATGAGCCTCACGGCATCTCCGCTCACGGCATCTCAGCCTGGTGCTTTCTCCTGTGTTCGGCACGCATTCGGAATGCATTCGGTATTCGGCATCGACAGGTCAGCAATGAGCACCAGACCCCGAGTGCTTGCGGAGGCTTGGAGGCAGTGCAGACATCACAGAGACCTTTGGGCAGTGCAGGGGCGCCCAAGGCCGAAGCAAGTGATGGGGATGGGGCAGCTGCGGCATCTTTGCATTGGATGCTCTCTGAGAGCTTGGCACACACTGGCAAAGACTTTTGGCTAGACATCAGAACCACCGTGACCTCACGTGCAAGGATCTCTCGCGGCCACTGTGTCGGGCAAATAGGCTGCATGCCCATTCTCGTGGCTCCAGCATGGCAGCGGTCGCCGAAAAGTAGCCTGAGGCCACAAGCCCCCCTCCACAACTCCCTCCACAACTCCCTCCAGCCCGTAACGAGCAAGCCCATGGCAAGCCCACGGCCCCAAATGAAATGTCAGAGGGCCACGCCCACCACCCGGTATACCAGGTGGATGCCGGCCGCAATGGCCAGGGCGACCGACAGGTCCGAGGACTTGGTCAATTCCAAGGCCCATGGCTGCCATCGCTGCAAAAGGCTGAACGAGATCTGAGTGGGCGGCATCCGTGGTCACGATCTGGGGCTGCGCACTGGAGGTCATCAGCAGCACCACCAGAAGGATGCAACTGGCCAAACTTCACTTGGGCTCAATCGCTGACTTCAAGGCCCACCTGTTCTGGCAAAGCCCAAGAACTTTCTTGTTGGTCTTGGCAAAGGACTTGGCTACTGGAAAAACCTGCGAGACCATAATTTGCCCCTCAAGCATTCACCAGGCAATAAAGATCAAAGCATTGGAAACGGAATCGTGGCTTGGAGTCCTCACGGAGTCCCATTCCGACCACCAAGGGCACCAGAGTCAGCCTGGCCAGCACGTCATCCCGGCATCCCGGCGTTCCGGGATCCCGGCATTCCGGGATCCAGTCGGCTTGCCACTTGCCAGGCAGACCACAACAGCTCGAATAGCATTTGCGAAGGCTTGATCTCCACCGAGGCCGCGAAGATCTTGGACACCGACCACGGCATCGTCCCCACACCTTTGGCTTTTCTCAGACTCTCCACTTCACTCTTCGCTCTTCGCTCCTCCCTCCTCGCTCCTCGCTCCTCGCTCAGGCAGCAGCCCATCAGATTCGTGATAGTGGTCAGCAGGACGGCCAGCGACACATTGCCCTGTGCCACTCTTGCCACTCTTGCCACTTTTGCCACTGCTGGCACGATGTCACAAAGGCCTTTGCTTGAGTCACCATGGTAACGCCAGATGAGAGGGTGGTCGGAACCACACAGAAAACTGCCAGGCCCTGGGCTGAGGCGAGGCAAGCGGGCAAGCGGGCAAGCGGGCAAGCGGGCAAGAGTCAACAGACGTGAGCAAGCACCTGGAGCAAGGTCTCATTGGCATAGCCTTGCCTTGCAACCGCCCCGATGCAACTGATGCGCACCGCATACCGTTGATTCATTGGTGCGCCGGCGCCCTTCGCTGAGCTCTGCACCCAAAATGCAAAATCGGCCATGCCAGGAGCGGTGTCACGCCAAGCACCAGAAAAATGGACAGCGCTAAGGCCTGCCATGCACAAGGTGCAACTGAAAATCGCAAAGGCAATGCCGGCCATGGCGGCCATTTCCCAAACGGGCAAGCGCATCGCACATCCCGCCTTGTACTGCAGGCACTCTGAGATGGAGTCCAAGCATAGGCCGCTCACCACGAAAATCACGATCACAGCGACCTACGCCGAGACCCATGAGGTGAGTGAACGCCGGAAGCGCCCGAGAGGGAGCCCTTCGCCTGGGGTAAGCGGAAGGTGCCGAACTGAATCTCATCCAAGGCTTCGCCTGCACACCCAACCCCGTGCAATCTTGTCTCTCCTGTTTGCCGTCTATCTCCTGTTTAGCTCCGTCTGTAAATGTGTGCAGGCTGGCCTGGTGCAGGGCATAGCAGGCCAAATGTGATGACCTTGATTGCCACAGTCCAACCCGCCAAGCTGAACAACCAAGCTTGGTCAAGCTTGGCCAAGCCACTGCCAAAAGGCCAAGGATCAGGAAATTCCTTAGCTACAACGCTCGCTGGGTTTCGCCCCTGAAAATGCGAGCAGCACTTTAGTATCCAGTCTTTGGTGGACATGGCGTTGCCGTTGGTCGACATGGCGCCGAGTGTTTTGAACCAAGCAGCTCAAAATGGCAATATGCTACTGCTATACCCGGCTGCATCTGGCAAGGTAAGAGCGACTTTGCATTTGGAAAGGCCAATTGTACTACGGTTTGACTTGCCCATTGTTCGGGCAGCCGAATTAGATTCAGATCATGACTTTTGTCATGAAATCCTAGAGCCAACTCCGGACACCCCGTCGCTGTTGGGTAAATCCGCGGCAAGCTGTTCCGCCTATGCCATAGCGCGTCCTGCGCGCACCGCGAAACTGCTAAACTGCTAAACGGCACCGGGGTCAGCTGGAGCATCTGGGCTTCGCAGCCTTAGAGCACGGAGCGGCGCCCGTCTCACGAGATGCAGCTTGCCTCCAGCGAGCCAAGCACTGCTGCCACGCGGGATCCTGCAAATCCTGAACAAACACGAATGACACGAGTGACACGAGTGACACAAGAGAACACGGAACACAAGGTCCAACATCCAAATGCCTAAGGGGCTGACGCTGAACCAGGCTGTGGCACAATGTGCTACTTGGGCCGCATCCTGAACCGGAAGCGGCCCGATTGCAGTCCGTGGTCCAATTCTCCGTCCTCAAGCAGCAAACCGTGCCCTGCTTCTGGCAGCATGCAGCAGGACACCCCGTTCGGTGCGAAGATCTGCCTGACCTTGCAAACAAGCACGGCAAGCAAGCCACGAGATTCGAGTGCTCGAATCCAGCCTCCTCTTCGGCCTCGCAGAAAGGCACAGTGCAGTCACCTGGGAAAGGGGAGGTTCCAGGTGCTAGGCCAAGCAGGTGTGAGCAAGAGACTGTCACCCCAAAGAAAAAGAAGAGGCGTGCTTCCCTTGGCGAGGGTTACGTAGCACTCCTGTCATGCGAGTGATGCGCCCGTGAGGGTAGGCGCCATGAATGACTTGCGAGGCTCCTTGAAGTCGTCGGCCCACAGTGGCATGCGCCGCAAAACTCGCAAGTACGAATTCACCTGTCTGCTCCACGCTGAATCAAGCCAAAGGGTGAACATGCCGGTACAGCAGAGCGGTGCAAGTTCCACAGGAAGCGCTCACCTCAGCGAACAAGACAGCAACGCGATATTGCATGATATTGCTGTGTGTGCACCCGCACATCTTTGCCCATAGTCCAAATGTTGTCTGATGCCCACTCTCGGTTGCACGAGCCTGAGTGTGGCCAGGCCAGGGCCCTCCTCGTCCCGGCTCTTGGCCACTTCACTGGATAAAACATGTTGGTGCTGGCGTAGTGGGCCAGTGACAACGACACAATCGACATGTTGAACGAAACATCTCCTCGAGTATGAGATCATGAAGCATCCAACCAAGTTCGGGCAATGTTCCTACTTTGAAATTGTGCTGGAGTGTGCCAGCGCCCCTAACGTCAAGTCAACGTTGTCGTGAGTGGTTGTTGTGTGTTGTAGCTTGCGGGGTAGCACCCATTCCCTCAAGCCTGAAGAGAGCCAAAGAGCAGGGATGACTGGCTGATGCTTCAACCATGTTTTCACGTCGATTGCTTGGTGAAGTGCTTCAGGAAGAAATCAATGAACAAATCCAAAGCCTCCCGTGTTCCCATACTCGGACATAGTCAAGAATGGCAATCCATGAGTCTCGCGTGTACTTTGGGACCATGTCTGCCAAGGAGCCATTCTGACGGCTGACGCCCTTGAACTTCTCTGGCTCTCGCACATCCAGCTGGCGGTCGACTTTGCAGGCTACAGCTGAGGAATCCATGGGACATGTGCCCTGGTCAAAGTGACAAAGCTGATGGAACAGGGTCTATGGGGCCTATGATTCTGGCCATGCCAAACATTCCAATTCGGTCTCAACCACACGATTGCTCTCACACTCCAAGCCTCAAAGCGATCGGCCAGCTTGTCCCCGCGAAGGTTGCGCCTCACGCAGCCTCAATGGAACGCGATGCCGGGGATGGCCGAAGAAAGAAAGAAAGAATGGAAGAAACATGAAAGTAGAAGCTTTGGAAACTGAGAAGTGCTAGCAGCGTGAGGGCCTAAGGGCAACGCAGCTGGAGCAGCAAGCCAACAGCGTGGCTGCAGAGAGCAGGCAGCCTGGGAGACTGGTTGAGGGAGCAAAAAATACCCATATCATCATCCCGAACAATACCCACATGTGCTCGTTTTGTTTCTCCCATAGGTCTCCTTGCCTCCAAGCCGTGTTCGCAGGCAGCCAAAGAGCAGTGGCTGGCAGGGGGTCTTCGACCTGACAGCTTGCGAATCCTTGCGAGTCCCTCAGTCAGTCCACATCTGGGCCTCTGCAGCAGTCCACCAGGAGCCACCAGCAGCAGTCGCTCTACCCTGGCCACAAGCCATGCGGCTGCCTTGCTCTTGCCATGCGGCTTCCACGCACCTTTCCGGGAAGCGATTCGTGAACTCCACGGCCACACAGCCGCCTGGAGCTCTGGGTATCACCGCCAAGCATTGCCCATCAATCTGCACAAAGCCGAGCAGCCCATGCTGAAACCGAGGAGGAACACCTGTGCACAATGTGCTGTAAACGCAGCCCTGCACGAAATGTAAATATTTGCTACGCCGGCAATGCACTCATGAACAGTACTTGGTGCAGCAACAAAAGCTATTAAAATGATATGCCCAAGGTACCATTAAAAAAACCAAAGCCGTCTAATACAATGACAATGCGGAGACAACCTTTGCCTTCTTAAAACCAGCCAAAGGTTTGGCAAAGTATGCTTGTGCAAACTTGTCCTGAATCGCTCGTGCATTTGAGGAAATCTCCGTGAGCCATATCTTGCGTGTGCCAAGCCTGTTTTGGATTTGCCCCTTCTTTTGCGATGTTTGGCCAAAGTTGCCCGTGCTGCCAGCTTGCCCAAAGTAGAGAGCCTTTGGGTCGTTTGAGTCGGATAAAATGACCTTCCAGGCTGGTGGGAAACCAGCCTAAGGGCCCACCCCCATGATGGACAGGGTTCAGCGTCAGCGTTTGTTTAAGCAAAGAAATGAGCACTCTGGGCCTGCATGCAAATACTGGGATACTTCGATGCGAAAGCGGCATAGGCAACAAAATTGCCCTCGCATTTCGCTCGGAGCTGTCTCTTTTGTTTCACCTAGGTAAGCCCGAGCGCTCAGAGCCGAATGGTACCCTTTGGGGTCTCAAGCACTGCCTCCAGGCGCGGCTCCCCAGGCTCGAGAGCGAGCGACGCCCCCAGCGCGCTCAAGGCCCGCGACGCGGCCTCCACGTCCGGGTGCCAAGCGCGGAGCTGCAGCAGGCGGCACCCGGAGGGCGCGATCTCCGCGGGGTGCGCCAAAGGATTCACCGACCAGTCCACCACGAAGGGCACCACGCCGCCAAAGGGCAGCGCCGCGTGCCCGGCGCGGAAGCCTTCGCAGGCCAGGCGCCACTTCAGCGTCTCCCCCTTGGTGTTCTGCCGCGAGAAGCTGGTCGCCGGGCCCGGGTCGTATCCCGCCTCCGCCGCTCGGGCAGCCATCGCCTCCAGATTCCCAGGCCCTGGCGGGGCGCGTGCACACCAGCTCGCCAGACACGGCTTCCGCGGGCAGTCGATGCCGATCCACTTCGGCTCCACCTCCTGCGCTGGATCCTTCGCCAAGATCTCTAAGTACACGCCCTCGCCCAAGGACACCAAGGCGTTGTGTGTGCCGAGACCCTGGTGCTGCCCCCCAACGCAGGGTTTCACACCAGACAGCTCCTCGAAGGCATCCATGCCCTCCTGCAATGTTGCTGCGCACCAAACCAAGTGGTCCACTGCCAACTCAGCCATGCTGGGACGGCTCTGTGCGATTTCCAAACATTTGCAGACGTTCAGACTACACTCAAAAAAGCCAAAGCAACTGGGCCGGGGCGATTCTGGCGCGCTGGGCACGCGAGCCAAGTGCTTGTGATCTGGCCTTCTCATTGGGCATCAAGGCATCGAGGAGTTCTTGCACCTGACGCAGGCGCCACAGCCGTCTGCACGCATCGCGTGTTCAGAAACAAGCTTGGCATCTGCAGCTCGCATGCCTGGCCCACGTAGGCGTCGATGTCCAAGCGCCCCGAAGGCGCAGCGCTGAGTCCAAACCCGTACCTTTGCAGCCACGCCCCGAACGCCGGGATGCCAGCACGCCGGGACGCCGGGACGGGCACAGTCGAAGGGCTGAAGGGCACAAATCAAAGCACAGCACTCGGAAGCTTTGCACCAGCAAGGGCCTCGCTAAGCAAAAAGCCAAAGCCCTCAAACTGCGCTCGCTCTCAATCGCGCTCTCTCTCTCTCCCTCTCTGAGTCCTGTGCATCAGGCCCTCAAAGCTGGACAAGGCACCATTGAGGCCATGCAAGCAAAGCACCACCGGTGCTGTCGGTGGCCTCACAACGAAAGCTGCAAGCGGATGAGGCAAACGGAAGGCAAGCAAGGCCACACAGCAAATCATGCGGAAGCAACCAAGCGGCCCAAGCAGCTGGTAATTTACTTCGCCTTTCTTCAAGCGGATGCCTCAGGTCAGTTTGGGTCGTTTAGGTAAAGACCTCATTGCTGAGGCATGGGCGCTGTCCCTGAACAAAGGGGGCAGAATTCACCTTGTCTGGCAACTTCGGGGTGCATGGGTTGGAGTGCGCATCTGGTTGCCGTTGCTCAGGCCGGTCTACGCTTGCTGTCCTGTCAGTGGGAGACCATGGCTCAGGTGTCAAGTGACCCAGGCAACTCGGAGTCCAAGTCCGCCGACTCCTTCTCGGAAGGGGAGGTGCATGGGAAGGGTGCCACGGCTTGCCATCGACTGTCATCATCATCATCATCATCATCATCATCATCATCATCATCATCATCATCATCATCATCATGACCATCACCACCACCATTGATGATGAGACTGCTTCGAGGCACGAATCCTCTTTGCTTGCAGGTTGTTTTGGAATCCCCTTTGGCTGGATCCTCATCGCCATTGCCCTGCTGGGAGACGTTGCTGATCCTACCTCTTTCATACATAGATCCAAGCGTGACGTTGGAGCACGTTCGGGTTCGAAGCCCGCGTTTGTCTTCTTTGCGACTGGTGTTTTTGGCAGCTTCGAGCATTGGTGATCCCGGGCATGTGCTAAGCGTGATGCTCAACCGGATCAACGATACAGTCGCCCAGCTTTTCACTACGTGTTTATATAGAACTCAAAAGTGGCGCTAGTGTCTTTGCAAAGGGAATGTTTTCCGCTTGTTTTCTCATCGGCAATCGCCCTCGTCATGTGCATCACCATCACCTTCTGCACTTGACTGCTATGGCTTGCAAGCAAAAAACTGACCAAAAATTCTCCGCAGGTAGGCCACATGAAGCAAAATTGGCTCAAACTCGTGAAACAAGCGTTTACGTCGCGTGGGGACCGCTAACAAAGAATCTGACGCATTGAATATGTTCATACTTTTATGGAAGCTGTGAACGCTGCGGCTTTTCCATGAAGCAGTGACACATAGCAGACACATTCAAGCAATGTCAATACAAGCTCAAGAAAGACGCCTGTTCATCAAGCCAAGTGGCGGGCCAAAAGTCATGGCCAAAAAGCATGCGGTGAAAGCATTGGCTGCAAGGCGTGATTTTTGAAGTTCGCTCGAGCTCTCAGGCACGATGACAATGTCCACAGGTACAAGTTGACAAGTTGAATGGCATCTGCATGCCGAAGCCTGGTGTCTCAACTGCATTACCTGGAGCCTGGAAGCGGCGAGCATCAACAGCCCCTCACAAATCAAATGCACTGAAGCACAAGTTGTTTTCTGCATCCGGGTGAAACGACACTGGTCACTTTGGACCTCACTTGCGACTTTCCTTCCATGGGGCAAGGACCCGTTGTGGCACCAGGCAGACCTTGGTGTTCACAGGGCTCTTCAGGGCCAGGCGTCCGCCGCTTTGGAGGCCCCAGGCCCAGACCTCGCCATTGGTGATGGCCATGGAGTGGGCATAGCCACAAGACACCGCCTGCAGCTGGCCTTTGAAGGGCACCACGGTGGCGGTGGCCTTCTCAGCACTTCCGATGCCCAGCTGACCCTTGCTGTTGTCGCCCCAGCCCCAGAGCCGGCCTTGGCGGGTGATGCACAACGTGTGGTTGGCCCCCGCCACCACGGACACGATCTCCCCCTCAATATGCTTGAAGAGCAGCGGGGAGTTGATGTGGTCGGCCTCACAAACCAGGTAGTCTCGGCCAAAGACCCACAGTCTGGAGCCTTCGCACAGAGCACAGGTGTGGAAGGATCCACAGGTGACCTCGAGAAAGCGGGGGCATTCCTTCAGGGACTCCTCCACCAAGACCTTGTCCACCTGCTTTGGAGAGTACTGGTTGTCCATGTCCCCATGGCCCAGCCTGCCAAACCAACCAGCGCCGCAGGTGAAGAGCTCCCCGTTGTTGCCGATCAGCGCGGTGTGGGTCGGCCCACAGCTCACCTTCCGCACGCGTGCCTCGAGGTTGATCTGCTTGGGAAAGCTCATGGCGCTGCGGATCATGCTGGACCCGTGGCCCAGCTTCCCGCACTCCGCATTCCCCCACGTGTACACCTCCCCGCCTCACGAGTCGGGTCCCGGGTGTGCTCGGGAAAAAAAATGAAAGATCCCAAAGCAGAACACAAAAACACAAACTATCACTTCGATGCTCGGGCCAAAGACGCCAATGGCACAAGCAGGTTGGCAGGGGAGCCTTAGTGCCAACACCGTTCGCTTCTGAGTCCCAACCACGAACACTTGACCTGACTCTCCTTGATAGATTCCGACAACAGATCGCATCAGTTTTTGGGGTTGAATTCCGAATCCGCCTGGGGTGATGGCGGCGGAGTGGTCCTCTCCAGCGGCCACGGCACTGGCCTTGGACAAGGCGGCCACGAAGGTGGGCTCGCTGGTGTCGGTGGTGGTGCCCAAACCCAGCTGGCCCCGGTGGTTGCGGCCCCACGAGTAGAGCTCCAAGGTGGTGGAGATCAACAAAGAGTGCTCCATGCCCAGCGCCACGCGCAGCACCTGGGCGATCCAGCTGAGTTGTTTGCTTTCTGCTTGCGGGGCTTGCTTCAATGAAACACTTGCGTTCCAGGGATACGATTAACTTATGCGACGCGAAGCCCTGAAGCCCAGACCTTGATCTTGGATCGGGAGATGGGGTCGATGGCCGATAGGAGCGATGGCTTCCACAAGTCGTCATTGGAGGCATTCTGCCCATACTCCCCGTGGCCCCAGAGCCAGCAGGACCCATCCGAGGACACTGCCGCCGAGTGCATGCCGCCGCAGGCCAGCTGTAGCTCCGCCCGGCAGACGGCCTCCTCTTGCAGACTCCTTTCAGCTGGGACCCAGCCTATGAGGGCCTTTGAGTCTCTGGCGTCTCTGGCGTCTCTTGAGTCTCTTTTGAAGATTTGGAGCGGCACCGTCTGGGCCTCCAAGTGAGGGTGGCCCAGGCGGCCCAGGCTGCCAGAGCCCCAGCTGAAGACTTCCCCCGTGGCGCTCAGCGCCAGCGAGTGGAACCGGCCTGCGGCCACCTCCACGATGCGCCCCGAATGCCCCAGGGTCTCGTCCTCCAACACCCGCGCCGTCTCGATGTCGTCATTCTCCCCATGCCCGGTGTACAAAAACCCGCCCCAGCTCCACACGCTCCCACGCACCAGCGCCAGGCTGTGGCACACACCCAGCGCCACTTGGCTGCAGCTCTTCCCGATCATAGAGCTCACCTGAGTCAGCGCGAAGAAACCAACTTCCGCATTGTCACACATGTCATTCGTTTTGTGCCACAAATGTCACTTTCTGAAATGTCGTTCTCGGGTTCCCATCATCCCAGGCCCCGGCCTGTTTCGGGTACATGTTGTCCGCCTCCTCCCCGTGGCCACATCGCCCAAAGGAGCCTGCGCCCCAGCACCACACCGAGGAGCCCAAGGCGTCGATGCACGCGGAGTGCGCCTCGCCCACAGCCACGAACTTGAACCGCGGATCCTTCTCCACCTCTCAAAACTCTTGAAAACTTCTCAAAACTCTTGAAAATTCCTCTCCTTTTGTTTTTTTGGGCATCCTTTTTCTCCTGACTCGACGGCTCTTTGGCACCCACCTGGATCCGGGTGGGTCGCAGCGCGGCCTCACAGGCTGGGCCGTGGCCCAAGCGCCCGTGGCCACCGTGGCCCCAGGAGAACATCTCGCCTGCGAAACATGCGAGACACGGCGAGCTCGCACGAAGCTTCGAAGCAAATGCGCAGATGGAACACGTCCAAAGGCACAAGCTAGTCTGCTGCCTGCAGTGGTGAGGGCCATGGAGTGCTTGGTTCCAGCTGCCACTTGGCAGCACCGCACGTTCTCTGGCATCTGGACTAAAGCTGGCGTCCACTGGTCGCAAATAAGTCCAGTGCCAAGGTTCCCATAGCTGCCAATACCCCATGCATAGATTGCCCCGTTCTCAGTCAACGCCAGGGTGTAGTCGGTTCCAGCGCTGATGGATGCAATCCGGTCAGTTCCAAACTGGAGCTTGACCGGCGTGTGCAAGCTCCACTTGCCGTCGGAGGTCAGCCACTGCACGTAGGCCTTGTCAGCAAGGAGCGCATCAAAGTTCTTCGAGTTCTTCAGCAGGGCCTGGACCTCCGAGGCCTTGCGAGGCCGTTTGACCCCCAGCCGGCCCCCGTTGCCAAGGCCCCAGGTCCAGACTTGGCCACCCTCCTCCCCGGGCCGCTTCTCCAACACACAGCTGTGGTTGCCGCCGCAGCTCACCTGCACCACGTTCACCACGTTCTCTAAGTCCAGCGCTGTCGGCTCCGCCACAAACGCCCCTTCCCCATCCCTCCTCGCTGCACTTGGACTGGGGCCTCCCGCACGTCCCGCACTCGGTGCGTTGCCAGGGACACCCGGTCTGCACACGGCTTGCAGCGAGTTCCGATTGCTGCCGAAGCTGTAGACGCAGCTTGATGGCCTCTCTCCATCACCGGCCTCTTCCACTTCGTTGCTAAGGACCAGGCTCTGGTAAAAGCCAGCTGACAATCTGGAAGGCTCCGCGAATGCGATGCTCATCCTGCGCTAATCTGCGCCGGCCAGCATGGAGACCTTTGCTCCATGCATCCCTTCGAGCCCAGCGCAAGTCTTCCTTCCAGATACAAACCATCAGAGCCGATTCCACTTGCATGATTTTCAATCATTTTCTCCGAAGCTCCGGGCTCATATAGGTCCAGACCTTTCGGGTCTTTCCCACGAAGCGCGTCACTCAGCTCCTCGGAACTTCGACCCCGAAGACCCGAAGACCCGAAGACCGGTGAAGCGGAGACGCGCGCATCCCAAGCATCCCCGCCTTCCTTCTCTGGGCCTTCTCCTTCTCCTCCTCCGCCGCCTTCACAATCATCAACTCATCTATCAACCTGCAACTGGCTCATCTTCTACGAGAACACAGGGCACAAGAGTCAAAGCATGCCTGAATTGAATATAGTGCTTCTACAGCTCTCTCGAAGACTGCACTGTCTTGTATGCTACGATGCTACGACTCAACGTATGCATCTTCTGCTAACGGCTCACTCATGTTCACGTTACCTCATCGTTGGCAAATAAAAGCGCTACATTTGTCGGGGACGGATGGGACGGCGAAGAACTGACAATTCCACGTCGCGTTGCATGTGGCAAGTCCCCTTTGTGAGGCTTTCTTTCCGCCGTGGGGCTTCTGTCTGATGGTCTGTTGCGATGGATCAGCGGCTGGTTCTTGCCTGAAGCTGCGCTTCAGAGAATGGAATCTGATCTGTTTTGAGGCTCAGAAGGCTCCGGGCATATCCTGCAGGATGCGGATCTTTTGATTGAGGAGGGCCATCTTCTGCTCTCTGTCGAAAATGCTGTCAGAATAGAGCCTCAGGCACCCCCAGCCACAAGTCGTTTCACGATCCTTCAATTGAGCTTGGTGCTGTTGGGCACGCGTCTGCCAGCTCGCTTCAGGAGCGGACTCGAACCTCTCTTCGTCCTCATTCAGCATGGGCGGCATAGCTGTGGGCTCTTTTCCTTCACGTCCTCTCCGAGGATCTCGTAGGACATCTGCAAGACCTGCAAGACATCTAATGTGCTTGAGTGTGTTTCAAAGAGCCACACAACCAAGCAAAAGAGCCACACAACCAAGCAAATGACGAGGGACCCGGCATTGGATACAACCCTGGAAAATTTACTAGTGCTCCAAGGGCTTTCGTAGGGTTCCCGAACAGCGCGAAGGGTTCTTCCGGAAAAAAATGCCTCCAACTCGCACAAGCACACCCGCAGGAGTAAACTGGCACAAGCACGCGCGAGAAAACTTGCGCGCGAGGGGACCAAACCCATCGTGCAAACATGACTTGAGGGATCGGCGTGGTCCATGTCCAAAAACTGTGGAGTTGTCAAATTTCTTCCGCGACCCCCTCTGTGCAAGTGAGGACTTGCGCCGCGCGCGCGACCCTTTCCGGGGCTTGGCATGGCCGATGTCCAAAAACTGACTTTCAATCTGGGGGGATCGGCATTGTCGATGTGCAAAAACTGGAGTGGCTTAGATACGGGTATTGGGCCGATATGTCCTCTTCAATGATACATTTGCAACTCTTGGCACTGCTTGATTTGAGCAACTTGCACAGAGCAACTTGCAGGAGCATGGAGAACTTGCGTAGAGAAACTTGCAGAGAGCAAAGAAGCAGAGAAACTTGCAGTGTGAACTTGCACAGAGATCACTACCACCCGTTCTCTGCCTCGCGCTGGATGTTGTCGATGCCGGGGATGCGCCGGTTCTTCTGTGGTGGGTCGGTCTTGGAACCCCCGAACTGCCGCAGGAGGTAGGGGATGGACACGTTCCGGCTCAGGAGCACCCCCCTGGCAGCTGGGCAGCTGGGCAGCTGGGCAGGGCAGCTGGGCCGTCTCTCCCGTTCGCTGGAAAACAGGCTGGGCAAACGAGCTGGCCGTGACTCCCATGTGGACCTGAGCCACGGCATGGCATCTCTGAATCCAAAAGTTCGCCCGCCTCCGGCGCAAAGGCCTCCTCCAAGTTCTCGGAGGACACCACGAGCCTCGCGACCGCAGTTCGGGGCTGGGGCTGGGGCGGCTTTGCTGGGGCGGATGGCTTGGACAGCGTCTCCATTCGGCGCAGCCAAAAGATGCGCTGCCGCTTCATCTTGGAGACGCGGGCCATCTGGATGGCCTGGCAGCCAACGTGACTCGAGAGCCACGAGACCACGAGAGACCTGTGGCCTGGCAGTTGAGAGTCTCAGCTCGCAGTGTCTGCTGGCTGACCCGACACTTTCTCCCGCGAAGGCGCGGGACCAGGGGCTACCAAAGCAGGCCGCTCACTTCTGGGTCAGCACCTCTTGCAGCTGAAGCTTTGCATTGAGCAAGGACTGAAGAGACACTGCCGACTGCCTAGTGCTCAGTGCCTGCGAGATCTGAGCCTTCAAATGTCTGTGCAGGTTGGAGTTAATGAAGAGAAGCTGCCCACCAGGCAGCATGGAGTTCTGGGCCATGTGCGTCACATGCGCCAATCAGCCAAGCAACACGAGGTCACTGAGGTCGCCGCCAGAATTGTGAAGATCTCGTCGGGTCTTGAAGAAACCTCCTCCACCAAGTTCCCAGCCTGAAGCTACCAAGCTACCCAACCAAGCACATCTGCCGATCTGCATCACAGCTGGACCCCGCCTTACGGAAGTGGTCGCTCAACTGAAAACGAGGCATCGCGAAGGCAGCCGTGCAATGTCAGTGTCAGCTTCGGCCTCATGAACGAAGAGAGTCAGGAAGTTCGAGGCCAGCAAGGGATTGTCCAAGGGCTCACAGATCAGGGTGTACACCACCTGCAAGGATCGCCGCCCAATGCCATTGTTCGCCTATGCGGTGGCCTTGTCCACGTGCTTCCAGACTACCAACTTTGGGTACTCGAACAGGGTGGACGCCTTTTCATAGCCACTGTGCAAGTCACAAAGTCACTGCCCCGCTGTTCCTTGCCTGCAACCGCAGAATGCCCTCTGTGTAGTCAAAACCAGGCTGGGTCTTGAAGGTGGCCTGGACGGAACGCCTCTCTCGGAGCCTGAGACACAAAGCTCCAAGGCCAAAACAGGCTTGGAGTCCGAGGTGAAGCGAAAAAGCCTGGCGAGGTCCGCTTTGACAACTTGCACAGCAAAACATGCGCCAAGCCAGTCTGCGTCGTCCAAGGAGGAGGATGCCTGTCCGCAGCCCCTCGGCCCCGCCCTTAAAATCAAGGCGACTGCTGCCCTGCCTTGGACTTGACTGCAGTATGCTGATCGCCAGAGTGCATCTGGAAGAGATGTTCCTACGCAGCCGAAATGAAAAAGACTGCAGAAATTGAAGTCAACTATTCAGTGCTCATATTCGCAACAATGTGAGTGTGGCCCAGATCAAGTGGAGTGACACGAAATGGTGTGCTGTGGAGAAGACTGGCATGTGGAAGTGGAAATTCAAGAGAATAGACCGGATTGAATGAATTGAGGCGGCGGATGTTGCAGCAAGAGAAACCGCAGGGACGTAGATGTTCGCTTTCTTCAGTCAAGCTGGAGAGCGAGAGAAAAGAGAGAAAGAAAGAGAGAGAGAGAGAGAGAGAAAGAAAGAGAGAGAGAGAGAGAGAGAGAGAGAAAGAAAGAAAGAAAGAAAGAAAGAAAGAAAGAAAGAAAGAACCATGTCAAACTACATGCTTCACTTTGCACTCTTGTTGCATGTATGTTCACTACCGCAGGCCTTGAGCTTACTACTCCGCATGAGTCAAAAGGTTGGCAGCTGCAGACTACATTGGTTGACTGTTTGTTTGAACACTACAGCACTTGCACTTGTAAGCAAAGTAACAACCGATTTTAACGTGGTAGCGGAGCTGAGATCCTAAACATAGGGGAGCTCCAGTAAGCAGTAAGTACTACAACAACAGAGCAACAGCAGCTACATGCCAAACTACTACGACATGTCAGGAGAAGCAGCATCAGCCTCAGCACAACAAACTACAGGAGCAGAGAACGGGCCAACAGCAGACACAGTAGGAGCCACGACTACGGGAGCAGGAACAGAACAAGACAACGACGTTCAGAGACTACATAGATACAAACTGCCACCACCCTTCTTCACTGGTGACTACTCCCAGTATGAAGAATGGCTGTTCAAGCTACAAGCATACCTCGGCCTCATAGACCGAGACTTCGACCTGGTGCTACAACTAGCACAAGTGGCTACACGACAGATTGAGGACACAGACATCAGAACACACATACTCGACCCTACACAAGCAAGCAAAGCAGTAGACCTCTCCAGAGATCTACACTACATCCTCATCAACATCTGTCAGGGAGCAGCAGCTACAGTAGTAAGGCAAAACCGCTACAACGCAAACGGATGTGAAACACTACGACTACTACACAACAGGTTCAGCCTACCAGTAGGAACAAGGAGCGTTGGTTACCTTACCAAACTACTGGAACCCACATTCAACGAAGCGCAGTTTGAAGAACAATTTCTACAATGGGAATACGACATCAACCGCTACGAGAAAGACAATGGAACAGCACTACCAGATGGAATCAAAATAGCAATACTACTCAACAAAACCAAAGGAGCACTGCAGCAACACCTCCAACTGCGAGCTGGACAGATCACGAACTACATCGAGATCAGAGCACTCATCCTGGACTACTACAAAACGATTTCAGCCTTCACTAGATCTACTTCAGCAGTAGGAACAAACTACAATGGAGGAACTGCACCAATGGATGTTGACAACATATGGAGGAAAGGAAGAAGCTACAAAGGCAAAGGAAAAGGAAAAGGCGGCTACAAAGGAAGCAAGAGCAAAGGCAAGTACAGGAGTAAAGGACACTACAAAGGATTCGACAAAGGCAGCAAAGGAAACTACAACAAAGGAGGATACAACAAGAGCAAAGGAAAAGGCTACTCAGGATCCAAAGGATATGGATCAAGCAAAGGCTACAAAGGCCAAGGAAACTACAGCAAATCAAAAGGAAAAGGAAGCAACAACTACACAACATGCCATCGATGTGGCAAGCCCGGCCACTGGGCACAAGACTGCAGAGTGCCGGTATGGCACATAGGAGAAGGAGAAGAACTACATCCACTAGAACAAGAACAAGCAGATCACGACAACAATGATGAACTACCTCAGGATGTGAACGACACTTGGGACTGGTACTACGAAGGAGAAGAAGGACAACACGAGGTGAACTACATGGAGGAGAACTGGAACGACTACGACTATGACAACAGCTGGGATTGGAATGACAACAGCTATGAGGACACAGCGAACTACATTGGAGGCATCAACGAGTCACACCTCACCATTGGACACATCAGACAAGCAAAATCACGACTACACAAGCACAAATCCAAATCACTACTTGGCAAGAGAACAACACACACAACATCATGGAACGACCACAGCAAGAGCTTTCAACAATTCCTACAAGAAGACACCACAAAGCTACACTTCGACATAGCAGCAGCAAGACAACAACAAAGGAACAAGAAGATTGAGGACACTATCACCCACTACATCATGTACTCCAACTTCAAGTCATACCACCACCTGTTGATCGACTCAGGAGCATCTACACATGTTTGCCCAAAGGACTACGCACCGGATCTTCCACTACGACCCTGTGGAGAATCAGTTCCACAACTCTACACGGTGACCAACAAGAAGATTCCAGTCTACGGCATCAAGTACGTTCCCTACAAGCAGGACAACTTCAGGATCATGATACCCTACTACGTTTGTGATGTGAAGTATCCAATCCTCAGCGCATCAAGACTACTTGATAGAGGATATGGACTTGACTTCACTCCACGACACTGCACCATCACACATGGACAACAACAAGCACACCTCATAAGACACTCAGGACTTTTCTACCTACGAGCAGAGAAGATCGACATTCCTACAGGATTCGACATCTACCCAATGACTACAGACAATGGAAAATCCATTGCTGTGATTCAACCTACAGAGAGAGCAGCACAACAACAAGAACAAATCGCACCACTCACACACACAGACCAAGGACTACGACAGATCCTTGGTGGAAACACTGACTACTGGAAACTTGATGGTGACTACGCCATCAGAGTACACAAACGACCACGCAAAGCACTGTTCACACCACACAACAGTGGCTGCCCAATACCAGAAGGAGAACTAGATGATTGGAGACTAACCATCATCAACAGACAAGGGCAAGAGCAAGAACAACTACAAGAGAACCCAACACAACTTTCCAAGCAAGAACTACAACGAAGACTAGAAGGTGACAACTGGACTGGAGAAACCAGATTCAGAAGAAAGATAACACCTACACGCAGAGCAACATCAAAGACAACACCAACAAGGCAGAGCTCACAACCACAACGGCTAATGGACACACCACCAACCAGATCAAAGATCCAACTACGAGCACCACAAAAGATATGGAGACCCAAAGCAGCACCTTCTACAAATCTTGACACCACACAACCAAAGGAGACAATACACAGACCACTCACAGCACAGGAGGACAACCAAGACTACTGGGAAAGACAAGGTGAACACTGGATACGACACCACACAACGCTTAGAACAACTCTCTTCACTCCAACAGATGGACCAGGACATCCACCAATCAACACACTTGAACCTACAGAACTACAATCACTCACAACAACTTTGGAGAAGTTTCACAACGCAAAGATGACTGGACAGTCATGGGCAACGCAGCACTACCATTTCAATGGAAAGGAACAACAAGGTTCACCGTGAAGAAAGACTACGAGTACATCCAGGAGAACCACGATGAAGAACAACAACACGAGCATCATGAAGCACACAGAGCAAGAGGACTGCGACAACCACAGCAGCCCACTCCACAACAAATAGCAGAACACAACCTTACACATCTACCATACAGAAACTGGTGTCCAATTTGCGTTCAAGGCAAAGGACGCCAAGACAACTACAAGAAACAACAATCACGACAACCTGTCATTCAAGTAGACTTTGCCTACATCAAGTCACAACAAGACCCAAAGACCACACCGGTACTGACAGCAGTTGATGTTACTACACAACTGTGTATGGCAGTATTGGTTCCAGACAAATCATCAATGATGGACTACATGGTCAACAACCTACAAGCATTCATCTTTGAGTGCGGAAGAACACAAGGCATACTACAAAGCGACAACGAAGACACACTCAACGCACTTCTAAAAGCTACAGCAGCAAAAGTCGGCACAATGAGTGCACGACATTCACCTTCCTACAGCAGCAACAGTCAAGGAAGCGTTGAGCGACTACATAGAACACTTCTCGGACAAATCCGCGTCGTCAAAGCTCAGGTTGAAAGCAACTACAGCATGACGATGTCCACAAAGCACTGTCTACTACCTTGGATAGTACGACATGCAGCATGGACGGTAAATCGCTACGTCATTCACTCAGACGGCTACACAAGCTTCGAACGCCGCTGGGGAAGAAACTACGAGCGAGCAATCTGCGAATTTGGCGAGACACTACTCTACCTTCCACCACAACACAAGAAACTTCCGAAAGCAGACCTACGGATGCAGAAATGCATCTGGCTCGGAAAAGTTTCCGAAACCGGAGAAAACTACGTCGCAACGGAATCAGGCGTACAAAAGGTACGAACAGTACGGAGACTACAACCGGACTTCAAATACGACCTCGCACTGTTGAACAAAGTCTCCGGCACACCATGGGCACCACGACGGAACACCTACAACCCATCGTTCGCAACACTGTTGGATACGCAACTACAACCGTCAGAGAAAAGAAGGTCCACGCAAGATTTCGGACAACAAACGAACGCTACGGACGACATCGTTGCGGAACCCGCAACAAAACAACAACGCACTACACCACCTCCACGACTTCCGTCCACATCGACGTCAAGTTCACGACCACTACCGGATAGTCCTATGGCTACTTCACCAACTGGACGACAACATCCACCACTACCAGCACCACCTCGACAAACACTACGACGTTTAACTCCGGAAGAAGTAATGCAACCAACTAAAGCACAGAAGACCTCAAAGGACACTACAATCAGATCAACGGAGCAAGCAACCAAAGAACCACCACCACTACGACAGAAAATCAACGCAGTGACACTTCCCAACGGAAAATCCATCACTCCCTACACAAACGACGACACCTCAGAAGACCAACCCATAATCTTCGACAACGAAGGTTACGACGAAACACAACTACTGGAAGGAATGAAACACGAGTCAAACCAAATGAAACTACACGACGTCTACGACGAAGTAGATGCGTCTACCGTCGACGACAACGTCATCAGAGAAGCGATACCTACAAGATGGGTACACAGAAAGAAAGGACCAGGAGTACGAAGCCGAATCGTCGCAAAAGGCTACACCGAGAAGATCGAGGACGAAGACTCCGTCTACGCCTCTACACCAATGTTCACGACACTCCGGACACTTCTCGCACTACAAATGTCACGACCAAACTGGATCGCGCGACTAGGTGACGTCTCTACAGCATTTCTACACGCACCCATCGCAAAAGACCACGACGGTAAACAACGTGACGTCTACCTTTGGCCACCTAAAGAACTTTGTCCACAACAGGACAAAATCTGGCGACTAAAGAAAGCCATGTATGGACTACGCAGTTCACCGAAAGCATGGCAGGACTACCTGGCTGAAGTTCTACAAAAGCTCAGCTTTGTAAGACTAAAGTCAGAACCCAACGTCTACACCAATGCGACTCGCGACTGCTACATCATGGTCTACGTGGACGATCTACTAGTACTTGGAGACAAGACCGCAGTCGACTCCACTTTCGAGGCCGTCCAGAAGCAGGTACTACTCCAGCGCATCGGCTACCTCGAACCTGGCAAACCACAACAATTTCTGGGAAGAAACATCGACCACTTCGGCAACTACTGCAATCTTGGACTAAAGGACTCCTACATCGACAACATGATCGAGGAGTCTGGAATGAACAACTGCAACTCAGTAAACACTCCAGGAATTGTACACTACAAACCAACAATAGAAGATGAAGCACTACTTGACCACGAACAACACAAAAGGTACAGAATTGTTGGCAAACTTCAATGGTTAGCATACACACGACCAGACATTGCATACTCCACAAAAGAACTAGCACGAGACCTCACAGCACCTACAGAACTTTCACAAAAGAGAGTCAAACATCTACTACGCTACTTGCACGGCACCAAGCACTACAAATTCACCATAGAACCAACAACAACACTCAGAGCAAACACCAACAACATCCTGGATCTCGACGTTCATGTCGATGCCGACTGGGCAGGATGCCCTACTACCAGGAAATCAACTTCAGGTTTCAACATCATCTTTCTAGGAACAACAGTTGCATTTGGCAGCAGAACACAAGCTACAATAGCACTTAGCTCAGCAGAGTCTGAACTCTACGCCATTTGCACAGGAGTTAATGAGGGACTACACCTCAGAAACTTCCTACTTGAAACCAACATTTGCAGCAAGCTAAACCTACGCATCCACACAGACTCCACAGCAGGCAAGAGCATTGCTACACGACAAGGCACTAGCAAACGAGCAAAACACATCGACCTCAAATTCCTCTACACACAAGACCTCATCAAGCACGACATCATCAGAATCCTTAAGATCACCACACTCCACAACAGCGCAGATTTGTTTACCAATTACATCAGCAAAGAAACACTACACAGGCTCATCCAGAGCATTGGAATACGCATCTAGCACTACGAATGACCAGCACAGCAGTTTCACAACAACAACAACAACAACAACAACAACAACAACGACTTTTGAACATTTCATCTATGTAAGTGGCTACATGTAACACGACACTTTTGGTATGTAAGTAACAGTAACTACATGTACTTTCACTTGCACTTTTGGCGGCTTGAGTCAACACTACAGTTGTTTGCTTTACATGTCTGCATTCGCCGACTGCCTGGTAGCAACTACTTAGGCTCATTTGTTTTGCCCCGTTTCACTACATTCCACTGCAGCCATGGCCGCTCCATCTACTGCAGATGCTACAATGGGAGACGCCACTACGCCCGACAGGGCGACTACACGTGAGGTGGCGGTCACTACAGACTCCAGTGACCATGGAACTCCACCACCTCAAACCTACAACGACTTCAACTACCACTTCAACCATCCTACACCCGGCAACACCGTCTACTACAACCCGACCACAGTGATGGACCAACTACACATCACTGAGCACCAGACAACCACTGCACCACCACTGCCCAACAACATTCCCTACACGCAATTTTTCACTGCATTTACACTTGAAGAGTATCAACTACTCTCACAACAACAAGCTACTCCACTGGCACAACTGGACTACACACGACCCGTTCACTGCATCCCTGGAGATCTTCGGATGCCACACTACAATTCCACACTGCTCAGCATTTCACTACCTGAAGCAGCCAACGTCCACTACTACCACACGACTTCACTCCACACTACAACTGGCGACAACACCAACTACGTCATCATCCAACTCCAGATTGAACAACCACTACTCCTGAGGTACCTCACTTCAGGACAATTTCTACACTTCACAAGGGACTACATCTCCTACATGATGTCGGTACAACACAACTACTACCTCCCGACTACAACACTGCCACAGACCATCTTCAAGGTGAACTACAACATGGCCACCTTCACTGACAACTACAGCCTCAGGAACAACTACGTTTGGAATTACCACATGCCACTACTTCTACCTGAACTACTCCATTACCTTTACAACCGAGACCAACTACACGACTTCCAGCACAAAGCAATCTCTACAATCCTCTGCAAAAGCATCCAATACTACGGATTCACACTACTCACAATGACCAACCTCACACAACACCACAAAGCACTACTACACCGCTTTCTACGGGACTACAACCAACACATGTCGTGTCCCGAGATTGATGATGAGCGACTACGGGGAGCTCCAAACTACATGACAACCTTTTTCACCACCAACTACTACGCGACCTTGGACAGTCGACTACAGATGGTCCAAGACTACCGCACCCAGAACTGGGGACTACATTTTTGAGCTCCTGCTCTACTACAACCAGCGCCTGCCTTCACTGCTTCCGTCCAGCGCCCTACATCGAGCTGGAACCTGAACAGCGTGAACTACTGAGCGCAGGTCACTACTTTTGCCAATACAGTAGAATTGATGAACAACAATGGTTTTCATCACTACTATCAATCCATGTTTTGCACTTCAGTTGAAAAGGTACTACAAAGACCTTTTAACTGAGGGGCCGTGTCAAACTACATGCTTCACTTTGCACTCTTGTTGCATGTATGTTCACTACCGCAGGCCTTGAGCTTACTACTCCGCATGAGTCAAAAGGTTGGCAGCTGCAGACTACATTGGTTGGCTGTTTGTTTGAACACTACAGCACTTGCACTTGTAAGCAAAGTAACAACCGATTTTAACGAACCAAAGGGAGAGAGAGAGAGAGAGAGAGAGAGAGAGAGAATTCAAAGCCTGGCGTTTGGTCCTCCAAGATCCTGCGCATAATGGCCTGCTGCCGGGTCTTTTTGTAGGCGTTGTTGCCCTGCGGAACGCATGCCCCAAGGACACGCCTCCTCTGCGCACGGCCTCTGGTGTGTAGAAGATCGAGAAATGAAGAGTCTGACTGGAATCAACCTGAAGCTGCGAGTCCAAGTCAGACAGTATTGCAAACTTGATCAAGCCTCTCCAATAACAGGATGAACTAGGTGTACTGGTGCACTAGGACTCTGAGAACTTTGCCGAGTGGATCATCAAGCCATACACCATGGCGTCAAAGGGGGGGGGTGGTCTGACATGAACATATCGAGGCTGCCCCTTCTTGGCTCCATGTCCAAGATCTGTGGTGCTTGTGACTGAATGCTACAAGCATGGCGTGACCTGAGAGAAGTTGCTTGGAATGTGGATGCACTTCCACAAGTCGTCTGGACAGCACACGAGCCCAAGATTGCAAGGAAGGGGTAAGCCAAGGCCTATGCAGCCTTTGCCCTAGGCCTATGCCCTAGGCCCTATGCCCTAGGCCTATGCCCTAGGCCTATGCCCTAGGCCTATGCCCTAGGCCTATGCCTAGGCCTTCGTATGCAGTTGCAACGGCCTCGTTCACCTTGGACTCGATGCGCTTCCGATCGCGCAGGATGGCGCGGCGCTTCATATCCTTTTCCCAGGTGGCAAAAGGAAAGCGAGGCACGGGAGCCGAGCGCCTCGCCGATGCGCTGCAGGTGCGCCTCACAGGGTCTCAGTCAGCGGAGATGCGGGAGTGAGGTCTCAGGGACCTTGACCGCAACCCGCCCACGCCTCTCTCCTCTCCTTTCTTATTTCCTGCTCCTTCTTGTACAGTTCAGCCTTCCATCTCGAGGTCTTGAGGTTTGTGCGCAACCCAGCTTGGCCTCCTTGACCCTCTCAATCTCAGTGACCTACCACGGGCCCAACCGAGCTTTCACGGACTCATTGCTCTTCCCTCCTCAGCAAGCTTCTGGAGGTATTGCGCGCGGTAGATGCGGCGCAGATCACGGAGCTGCCTGTGACACCCAACGCGCTGCTCTTGCCACCATTCCCCTGCCCTGCCTGCTCCAGCATTGGAATTCCACAAAGTAGGGACTGAGGCCATATCGTAGGGGCGCTGCCAACTGCTGCTTCACCTGATATAATATCCAGCTAGGTCATTGTTCATCATTTGTGCATTATTTTTAACTAGGATTGCTCTGGTCAAACCCTGGTGCGCCGAGCCACCGCATCTTCAGAAAGCAAAAAGTCCAAACGCCGCTGGAGGGCCTGCGTCCCATGACTCAAGAAATGCTGTGCCCCATGCACACTCGTGAATTGGGGGCCTGCTCGTGCACGCGTGGCACGCCCTCTACCGCCTTGCAAGCAATGAAACGAAACCCGTTCCGCCCAGTCCCAACAACGCCGTGCCTGCAGAAGACTCTTTCGGCTGGGCTTCGGCACAGGAACCCGCCGAGGTGGGGGCAACTCAGAGAATTGCCGCGCCTCGCAGCGAATCAAGCAGTTGACTGAGTTGGCTGAGTGACTTGGGTCAGTGCGTTGGCTGAGTGCTGGCGGAGTGCGTTGGCTGAGTGAGTTGAGTGAGTTGACCCAGTGCGTTGGCTGAGCGCGTTGGCTGAGTGCGCTGGCGGAGTGCGTTGGCTGAGTGCGTTGGCCGAGTGAGTTGAGTGAGTTAGCTCAGTGCGTTGGCTGAGTGACTTGGCTCAGTGTGTTGGCTGAGTGCGCCGGCTGAGTGCGTTGGCTGAGTAGTGCGAGTGACTTGGCTCAGTACGTTCGCTGGCTGCGCGTTGGCTGAGTGAGTTGAGTGAGTTGGCTCAGCGCGTTGGCTAAGTGACTTGGCTTAGTGCTTTGGCTGAGTGCGCTGCCTGAGTGCGTTGGCGTTGGCTCAGTGCGTTGGCTGAGTGACTTCGCTCAGGGCGTTGGCTGAGTGTCCTGGCTGAGCGCCTTGGCTGAGTGAGTTGAGTGGGTTGGCTCAGTGCGTTGGCTGAGTGACTTGGCTCAGTGCGTTGGCTGAGTGCGTTGGCTGAGTGCGTTGAGTGTGAGTGCGCTGGCTGAGTTGGCTCTGCGTTGGCTGAGTAACTTGGCTCAGTGCGTTGGCGGCTGCGTGCGTTGGCTGAGTGACTTGGCTCAGTGCGTTGGCTGAGTGCGAGTTGAGTGAGTTGGCTGAGTGCGTTGTCTGAGTGACTTGGCTCAGTGCGTTGGCTGAGTGCGCTGGCTGAGTGCATTGGCTGAGTGAGTTGAGTCAGTTGGCTCAGTGCGCTTGGCTCAGTGCGTTGGCTGAGTGCGCTGGTTGAGTGCGTGGGCTGAGTGAGTTGAGAGAGTTGGCTCAGCGCGTTGGCTGAGTGACTTGGCTCAGAGCCTTGGCTGAGTGCGAGTTGGCTCAGTGCGTTGGCTAAGTGAGTTGGGCGAGTTGGCTCACTCCGTTGGCTGAGTGACTTGGCTCAGCGCGGCTGAGTGTGCTCAGTGCGTTGGCTGAGTGACTTGGCTCAGTGCGTTGGCTGAGTGCGCTGGCTGAGTGCGTTGGCTGAGTGAGTTGAGTGAGTTGGCTCAGTGCGTTGGCTGAGCGACTTGGCTCAGTGCGTTGGCTGAGTGCGCTGATTGAGTGCGTTGGCTGAGTGAGTTGGGTTGGCTGCTCAGTGAGTTGGCTGAGTGCGCTGGCTGAATGCGTTGGCTGAGTGAGTTGAGTGATTTGGCTCAGCGCGTTGGCTGAGTGAGTTGGCTTAGTGCGTTGGCTGAGTCCGCTGGCTGAGTGCGTTGGCTGAGTGAGTTGAGTAAGTTGGTTGGCTGAGTGACTTGGCTCAGTGCGTTGGCTGAGTGCGTTGGCTGAGCGCGTTGGCTGAGTGAGTTGAGTGAGTTGGCTCAGTGCGTTGGCTGAGTGACTTGGCTCAGTGCGTTGGCTGAGCACGCTGGCTGTGCGTTTGCTGATTGAGTTGAGTGAGTTGGCTCAGTGCGTTGGCTGAGTGCGCTGGCTGAGTGCGTTGGCTGAATGAGTTGAGTGAGTTGGCTCAGTGCGTTGGTTGAGCGAGTTGGCTCAGTGCGTTGGCTGAGTGCGCTGGCTAAGCGCGTTGGCTGAGTGAGTTGAGTGACTTGGCTCAGTGTGTTAGCTGAGTGGCCCAGTACGTTGGCTGAGTTGAGTGACTTGGCTCAGTGCGTTGGCTGAGTGCGCTGGCTGAGTGCGTTGGCTGAGTGAGTTGAGTGAGTTGGCTCAGCGCATTGGCTGAGTGCGCTGGTTGCGTGCGTTGGCTGAGTGTGCTGGCTGAGTGGAGTAAATCAACTCAGTGCGTTGGCTGACGTTGGCTGAGTGTGCTGGCTGAGTGCATTGGCTGAGTGCGTTGGCCCAGTGCGTTGGCTGAGTTGAGTGAGTTGGCTCAGCGCGTTGGCTGAGTGACTTGGCTCAGTGCGTTGGCTTGGCTGAGTGCGTTGGCTGAGTGCGTTGGCTGAGTGAGTTAAGTAAGTTGGCTCAGCGCGTTGGCTCAGTGACTTGGCTCAGTGCGTTGGCTGAGTGCGCTGGCTGAGTGCGTTGGCTGAGTGCGTTGGCTGAGCGCGTTCCCCCAAACAGACCCACATCAAAGTGAAAGCACGTTACTTTTTGAAGATCAGATACTACGGTTTTTTCCGCTTGATTCCTGGCAGGTGAACAACTCCAAGCTGCTGACTCTCGTGAAACACCCGCGAAAGTGCGTGCGCATATTTGCTGATGGCACTGTTGCATGGAACTCAGCGGCAAAGGCTGCAGGCATGAAAACAGACGCAGTGTCGCATCAATTGCGAGTCTTTTGCAGGCCCACCCATCACGGTGCCGGAAAGATAAGCGGGCAAGCAGGAACGCAATGTACAGATAGGAGTTGGGGCGCTCTGAAGCCGTGGCTACCCCGCCGCCTGATCTTGAAGATCAAAGAACGCGGGGAGTCACGGCTCAATGAAGAAGCTGTGAAGTATGTGTACCAAAGGATGTGGAGACAGCACATCATGCAGGCGGCGGGGGCCTTGAAACCCTCGAGACATCATGTGAAAAAGATTGTTTTCGAGCTTCTCGTGCATGCTGGTTTCTGAAGATTGTTAAACACCTTGCCATCAACAGTATTTTGCAGCAACAGACATTGACTTCGCGCCACGGCGCAATGGGACCCGTGAACCGAGTAGTTGGCTGAGGGCGTTGGCTGAGTGCGTTGGCTGAACGCGTTAGCTGAGTCCGTTGGCTGAGTGCGTTTTCTGAGTGAGTTGAGTCAGTTGGCTCAGTGCGTTGGCTGAGTGACTTGGCTCAGTGCGCTTGCTGAGGGCGGAGTGACTTGGCTCAGTGCGTTGGCTGAGTGAGTTGGCTCAGTGCGTGGCTGAGTGAGTTGGCTCAGTGCGTTGGCTGAGTGCGCTGGCTGAATGCGTTGGCTAAGTGACTTCGCTCAGTGCGTTGGCTGAATGCGCTGGCTGAGTGCGTTGGCTCAGTGCGTTGGCTGAGTGAGTTCAGTGAGTTGGCTCAGTGCGTTGGCTGAGTGACTTGGCTCAGTGCGTTGACTAAGTGCGCTGGCTGAGTGCGTTGGCTGAGTGCGTTGGCTGAACGCGTTAGCTGAGTCCGTTGGCTGAGTGCGTTTTCTGAGTGAGTTGAGTCAGTTGGCTCAGTGCGTTGGCTGAGTGACTTGGCTCAGTGCGCTTGCTGAGGGCGGAGTGACTTGGCTCAGTGCGTTGGCTGAGTGAGTTGGCTCAGTGCGTGGCTGAGTGAGTTGGCTCAGTGCGTTGGCTGAGTGCGCTGGCTGAATGCGTTGGCTAAGTGACTTCGCTCAGTGCGTTGGCTGCGTTGGCTCAGTGCGTTGGCTGCGTTGAGCGCGTTGGCTGAGTGACTTGGCTCAGATGAGTGCGCTGGCTGAATGCGTTGGCTGAGTGAGTTGAGTGAGTTGGCTCAGTGCGTTGGCTCAGTGAGTTGGCTCAGTGCGTTGGCTGAGTATCTTGGATGATTGCGCTTGCTGAGGGCGGAATGACTTGGCTCAGTGCGTTGGCTGAGTGCGCTGGCTGAGCGCGTTGGCTGAATGCGTTGGCTAAGTGACTTCGCTCAGTGCGTTGGCTGAATGCGCTGGCTGAGTGCGTTGGCTCAGTGCGTTGGCTGAGTGACTTGGCTCAGTGCGTTGGCTGAGTGAGTTGCGTGAGTTGCTGAGTGACTTGGCTCAGTGCGTTGGCTGAGTGCGCTGGCTGAGTGCGTTGGCTGAGCGAGTTGAGCGAGTTGGCTCAGTGCGTTGGCTGAGTGAGTTGAGTGAGTTGGCTCAGTGAGTTGCTGAGTGACTTGGCTCAGTGCGTTGGCTCAGTGCGTTGGCTCAGTGCGTTGGCTGAGTGAGTTGGCTGAGTGAGTTGGCTGGGGAAGTTGGCTGTGTGAGTTGGCTGAGTGACTTGGCTCAGTGCGTTGGCTGAGTGCACTGGCTGAGCGCGTTGGCTCAGTGAGTTGGCTCAGTGCCTTGGCTGAGTGACTTGGCTGAGTGCGTTGGCTGAGTGAGTTGGCTCAGGCTGTTGCCTCAGTGAGTCGGCTGAGTGAGTTGGCTCAGTGCGTTGGGTCAGTGAGTTGGCTCAGTGAGTTGGCTGAGCGCGTTGGCTCAGTGAGTTGGCTCAGTGCGTTGGTTGAGCGCGTTGGCTGAGTGAGTTGGCTCAGTGCGTTGGCTCAGTGCGTTGGCTGAGCAAGTTGGCTCAGCGCGTTAACTCAGTGAGTTGGCTCAATGAGTTGGCTCAGTGACTTGTCTCAGTGAATTGGCTGAGTGCGTTGGCTGAGCGCGTTGGCTGAGCGCGTTGGCTGGCTGAGTGCGTTGGCTCACTGTGTTGGCTGACTGGGTTGGCTGAGTGAGTTGGCTGGGCAAGTTGGCTGTGTGAGTTGGCTGGATGAGTTGGCTGGGTGGATTGGCTGGGTGGGTTGGCTGGGTGGCTGGGTGGGTTCACTGGGTAAGGTGGCTGGGTGAGTCGGCTGGGTGAGTCGGCTGGGGGGGTCGTGCATTGGTGAGTTGCGGCTGAGTGAGTTTCGGCTGAGTGAGTTGCGGCTGAGTGAGCTGTGGCTGCGAAAGTAGTTGGGTAGGCTGTGGCTGCGTGAGTTGCGGCTAAGTGAGTTGTGGCTGCGTGAGTTGTGGCTGAGTAAGTTGTGGCTGCGTGAGCTGTGGATGCGTGAGATGTGGCTGAGTCAGCTGTGGCTGCGTGAGTTGTGGCTGGGTAAGTTGTGGCTGCGTGAGGTGGCTGAGTGCGATGTGGCTGAGTGAGCTGTGGCTGCGTAACTTGCGCCTGCGTGAGTTGCGGCTGAGTGAGTTGCGGCTGAGTGAGTTGCGGCTGAGTGAGCTGTGGCTGAGTGAGTTGTGGCTGCGTGAGTTGTGGCTGGGAAAGCTGAGTGAGTTGTGGCTGAGTGAGTTGTGGCGGAGTAAGCTGTGGCTGACTTCTGCCTGACGAGTATTGTCTGAGCGAGTTGTGGCTGAGTGAGTTGCGGCTGAGAGAGTTGTGGCAGAGTCAGTTGTTTCTGAGTGAGTTGTGGCAAAAGCGAGCTGTGGCAGAGTGAGATGTGGCTGAGTGAGTTTCGGCTGAGCAAGTTGCGGCCGAGTCAGTTGTGGCTGAGTGAGTTGCGGCAAAGCGAGCTGTGGCAGAGTGAGTTGTGTCTGAGTGAGTTGTGGCTGACTGAGTTGTGGCTGAGTGAGTTGTGTCTGAGTGAGTTTCGGCTGAGTGAGTGAGCGAGTGAGTGAGTGCGTGCGTGCGTGCGTGAGTGTGAGTGAGTGAGTGAGTGAGTGAGTGAGTGAGTGAGTGAGTGAGTGAGTGAGGGCGCGCGTGCGTGCGTGCGTGCGTGCGTGCGTGCGTGCGTGCGTGCGTGCGTGCGGCGCGCGTGCGTGCGTGCGTACGTGCGTGCTTGCGTGCGTGCGTGCGTGAGTGAGTGGGTGAGTGAGAGAGAGTGAGTGTGAGTGAGTGGGTGGGTGGGTGAGTGAGTGAGTGAGTGAGTGAGAAAGTGAGAGAGTGAGAGAGTGAGAGAGTGAGAGAGTGAGAGAGTGAGAGAGTGAGAGAGTGAGAGAGTGCGAGAGTGCGAGAGTGAGTGAGTGAGTGAGTGAGTGAGTGAGTGAGTGAGTGAGTGAGTGAGTGAGTGAGTGAGTGAGTGAGTGAGTGAGTGAGTCAGTGAGTGAGTGAGTGAGGGCGTGCGTGCGTGCGTGCGTGCGTGCGTGCGTGCGTGTGTGCGGCGCGCGTGCGTGCGTGCGTGCGTGCGTGCGTGCGTGCGGCGCGCGTGCGTGCGTGCGTGCGTGCGTGCGTGCTTGCGTGCGTGCGTGCGTGCGTGAGTGAGTGAGTGAGTGAGTGAGTGAGTGGGTGAGTGAGTGAGTGAGTGAGTGAGTGAGTGAGTGAGTGAGTGAGTGAGTGAGTGGGTGGGTGGGTGAGTGAGTGAGTGAGTTGTGGCTGAGTGAGATGTGGCTCAGTGAGTTGTGGCTGAGTGAGTTGCGGCTGCGTGAGTTGGCTCTTGGCTGTGGCAGCGTGAGCTGTGGCTGAGTGAGTTGTGGCTGAGTGAGTTGTGGCTGGGTAAGTTGTGGCTGCGTGAGCTGTGGCTGAGTGAGTTGTGGCTGAGTGAGATGCGGCTGAGTAAGTTGCGGCTGCTTGAGTTGTGGCTGAGTGAGATGTGGCTGAGTGAGATGTGGCTGAGTGAGCTGTGGCTGCGTGAGCTGTGGCTGCGTGAGTTGTGGCTGGGTAAGTTGTGGCTGAGTCAGTTGTGGCTGAGTGAGTTGCGGCTGAGTGAGTTGTGGCTGAGTAAGCTTTGGCTGAGTGAGTTCTGCCTGACGAGTTGTGGCTGATGAGCGATTTGTGGCTGAGTGAGTTGTGGCCAAGTGAGTTGTGTTGTGTGCGGCTCAGATGAGCTCTTCGAGGGGGGGGGGGGTTGGAATTAGGCCCACTGCCGGGGTGCCTGGTCCCAGAAGGGAACTGGTACCCTGTGGTGAAGAGGTCGTTGATTTGGTCCCTGGATCTATTATGGAGGATTGGAGGATGGATTGTCCCTGGTGGCTTGTGTTGACTCTGAATCCTGTGAAGCGGTCTGCAAGCCTTTTTATCACTGTACCATTTTTCGAATGACTGTACAAATGACGTGAAGGGCCTTGAGCCAAAATGGGTAACGGCGTGTGTAGAAAGGTCAATTGGTGTAACCAAAAGCAACACAAAACAGACACAAATTTCTTTTGACCTTTCACACCGAAAGTGTATGATTGGCTTCTTGGCCTTGCGTGCCGTAGCCATGTTTGAAAGCGTTGGCCGTAGCCATCTATTGTTACAATGATTCATCCAATTTTGGCGCGCATGTGCAAGATGGAAAACAGTCTGTACTGATTCTGTGAGATACCTAGATGTATCGAAAAGTGATGCACAACGCTATGTACATGCGGGACGAATGTGAAACTATTGATCTCTCACTGAATAGTCTTGTTGGCGGTGAGGATCAATCTGGTTGTAGTTCGTAGTGCTGATCTTCTCGGTTGGTCGAATGAGTGCCAAAGTGGCTGCTTCATCAGGTGATCAGCGGTACCACCGACGGCTGCTGTCGGATTGACTGCCATAGTCTCCATAATCTCTCCAGAATTCCAGGTCGAGTCGCCATAGTCCTTCCATTGCTTTGGATTGCCCAGTACTGCTTGTTGTAATCTCTGTATTCTTGCTGAGTCCAGGATTGCTTCTTCTTGAGGTGCTCCTAGGATCTCTCAAAGTTGCGTTGCCTGGCGGCAGATCTGCTGCGGATATATACCATCAGCGGACTGCGCGAGTCGGAATCTTGTGAGCCATTCATGAACATATCGTTGTTCACATGCTTGAAGCGTTCCGCGGATGAGACCTGATAGTCGAAGATGGCAGACGTTGGATCGTTCCGCATAGCTTCCAGTTGCTCATGGCTCTTGGCGTTCATCTCTTCTTCCGGAAAACCTGCTGGAAATTCGTTTTGCCCCATCCAAACACGAATGTCATCATCACATCTGGGAATGTTCGATCATACCCTGATCCAGTCTTCATGTATAAGTGATGACGAACAATGGATTTGATGGTGCGTGAAGTCTCCATTCCATACTCCATTCTGTCCACGACTGGCAGATTCTCCGTCTCATTTCACAATCTCTGATATGCCTTCATGAGGATATTCATGAGACCATTGGCTGGAGTCTGCTGTAGGTATTCGCGGATTTGTTGGCATCTCCAGTGATCGCGTCAGACTGGTACAATGTCACGAGTGGCAGGATTTCGTTCTGAAAATCTTCCAACTCCAACGGTAGCAAACGGAAGGTCTGCCCTCGTTACGTGGCGGCTGTCAAACTCGAAGTGTGATTTGTTGGATGATTTTGGGAGCATACCACGATACTCATCACTCTGCTCGATATGGAGCTCTTTGTTACGTCCGTGTCCTTGGACAGTGGTGCGTGTTGGCAATCTCGGTCCGATGTACTTCTTGGACTCAGTAAACATGGATGGTCCCGTAGTTGCCAAACAGTCCGAGGTCGGAATGTCGTATTCAGGATCAGTGCAATTTTCCTCGGTTCCGAAGAAACATCTGAACATCCCGAATGTGGTTCCCCAATTCTGACTCTTGGTGGAAATGTGTCTTGCCAATAGTTCCACTCTTGCGGAAGGTCCGCCGCGGACAAAGCATGCAATTGGTCTGGATGACCATTGCTTGATAACGATGCCCTTGTACCCGAATCGGATGAACGTCTTGATGAGTTCTCTGGACTTATCATCTTGAGGACTGAGGAATGCGTCTGCTTCATTGAGGCATAAGATGCGTGCGCTGTTCTGCATCATCATCTTCACGATTGGTCGATCCTTCATCGCCATGTTGTGCACCTCCCTGCCGTCTAGCTTTGGATTCCTCGTGCGGTTTCCATGGTTCATAGTAAGCATGTTGGTCGTCAGGGATGAGGTGTACTCATGCGTCTTGAGATGGTCCACAGGGGGGTCGGTCGGCTGCATCAGCGATCCCAGGATATCGGCAAATGCTCGGATGGTTTCCGGGTCGTCATGTGACCTAAGCTTCTTCAATCCAAGCGGAAGCTTAAGAGGATATCCGGATGTTGGCTGTGCTTTCCTGTACTCGTCCATGGTGGGACATTCTCCTCGATGGCGGAAGTAAAACTCTTCTTCTCCGAGATTGACATCAGGATCAACGTGTGCCAATGAGGCTCTCTCGCATTCTGTCAATTTAGGATGAGCTCTCCTTGGATCCTTGTTGTACTTCTCCATGAAGCGGAGGAAGTTCCTTTTGGTTTCCGTGAGCTCTTCCTTGGCGTCCTTCTTGCTCATTTCTATTTCGAGGTAGATTTCCTTGAGTTCGTGGATGAACTCGTCTAAATTCTCGGAATTGCGACACTCCATGGTGACCTTTGGTTTGACGGATCTCTCCCCGGAGGGTTCCATGTTCTCCTCTTCAACTTCGTCTTGATCGGTGGAGCGCCGTCGCTTCTTGGTCTCTGAGGAAGTATCTTTTTCTTTGCTGCGCTTATCGGAATTTACATGGCTGAAGAAAGCATTTGCGAATTCACGGATCTTGGTGTCGCACATCTCAACATCTTCACGACTGAGAAGCTTCTTCATGATCCAGTTGTTGCTCATCATGGAGGTACCGTCAGGTTCATATGCTGCAACAATAATCTTCGCCTCGATGGTTTGTTCTGTCAGCGCTGTTCGCTCTTCGGAGAGTCGGATGCCATAGTCCTGGTCCTTGAGGAATGCAAGGATGAACAGCGCACCTCTTCCTGCTGGCACATGTGTGAGCGCTGTTCTCTATGATGCTGATGAGTTGATTTCCATAGGTTGCATGGAACATGAAAGTGAGGGGCTTCTTCGCGAACGGCTTGATCTTTCTTTCTTCTTCAATGGATGGTGGTGCCGGCCTTCGCATTCTGTATTTTGCCGGAGCTGCGCCTTCGTCTTCATGGGGCGCATCTGATCTTGACGGATGCGGACTTGGAGGAATGGATTCCGTTGGAAGGTCATAGTCCGGTTCTTCTTGGCGAGGCTCACTCTGCTGCTCGGAGTACAGGGGTCGTCCAAAAGATTGGTATGACCGCTGTTGCATCTCACATAGAACTCCATGTCGGGATCATTGAGGAATTCCTTGCCATTAGGCCGGAGTGCATCGTATGCGGATCTCGTAGTGAGTTTGTCGATCAAGCGATTTCTTGGAACAATTTCTCACCTTGCCTTGCGCTCATTGTATGACCCGTCCACGGATGGATACACGAACGCAATCTCGAAACGTGACTTTCCATAGTTCGGGAACATAGCCATCTGGCTTGTTTCCAATGAAATTCCTGGCATGTGTAACGCAGGACAATGCATCGTAGAGCTCAACGGATCCATCAGAACCCATGTCCAGTTGTCGTTTGCATTCTTTATGGATGCCATGCCTTGGATCATGTCGATCATTCTCTCGATTCGCCAGAGGATGAGGTCGGTGATCAGTTTTGCCTTGGATGGGTCCATGCTGAAGTACTTGCAAACCTGTTCAACATTCTGGACGGTCTTCTCGAGATCAATGAAGCTGTTGTGACACACCGTCGGGATGATGTCGGTTCCGTAAACTTCTGGCTGAGCATTGGTGTAGCAGCAAATGCTGTAGACCTTCTTGATGAAGTCCATGTATTGTTTCTCTGCGTGAGGGCCTTCACCTTGAAGCGTTGGCCGCCAATAGTCGTTGAATCTGGCCTTCAGCCAGAATACCGTTTTTCCAGGCGGTCGTTCATGCTCAGGAATGAAATGGAAGTCCGGATTCATTTCGAGGATGGTTGAGCACTCCTTGTAGTATTCGTACACGAAATTGAGGAGTTTAGAATTCCCGAAAGGTCCTGGGTGTACGGATTCCCTCTGAAAAACTGATGTCGGTATCTGATCCATCTGGTACATGCCACCGGTCGTTGGATGTGAGAGTTGGCCGCATCGCTGGTCGCCTTGGAAGTGCAGGTCGGTCACCAGGGTGATTGTCGGATTCTGTCTCCTCATCCAGGATGTTCTTCGGCGCTGGCTTGACCTTCGACACAAGCCTCAATGTTGGTGGTGGTGACTTTGGAACCAGTTTTGGATGTGGCTTCACCTTCGACGTCGGCCTTCCTGCGGGAGGTTGCTCTTCCTCATCTGAATCATCGTCGTTGTCGGAATCTGGGTCGTAGTCAACCTGCTCCATGTTGACATTCTCTGGTTGTTAGGCGGATGGATTCTCATCGGCGACCTGCTCCATGGGGCAGTCGGATGTCTCATCTTCCTCATCACGAGCAGGGGGTTCCTTCAACGGAGATGCCCGTCTCTTCACCAGCGGCTTCGGCAAAGGAGCCGTGGTGTTGGATCGTCCAAAGATCGTGTTGAGAATCGGCATGTCTTCGAAGTGACCGAGCATACACTATTGCAAAGGTCGGAATGGTTGTAAACCGAAAGTGGCTGCGGATGCAGACACATATTTCTTGAGATTCAAAATGGGTCAAGTGCAAAAACACGCATCACGGATTTGAGGAATTGAAAATGCGCAAAATGAAAAACTCTTGCATCAGAATTCGTGGACATGTGGATCATGCCCAGGTTCCCCAATAAGCAAACATGGATTCTGCTATACCGACTCCTGCAAAGGCAACGATGTCGGGTCCGTGCTTCGTATTGTGTGCTAGCCACTCAACCAAAAATGCCTTGTTCTGCAACATAATACGGAAGGGTGGATGTGCATCAACGTTCAAGAGATTGCCGGTGAGGACGGCCTTGATGAGCTCGTCTGCTTTAGCTGAATGCTTGGTCAGCGAATCTGCCAGGCAATCTTCACTCCGTACATGTGCAAGGTCATGCATTTGTCCACTGTTGCTTTCCTTTCTCAACATTTGGATTAAATGCATTGTCTCTTTCTGTTCCGGTTGATGTGTTGCGGATGCTGTGGTGACAAGATTGTTCGCATCAGTGCGGATGTGTACATCTGCGATTTCGCCTGTTATGTCTGACCAGAGACCGCGAAGAAATAATGCTGAACCGTAACAACGCATCAGTCCGTGCAATTCTGCAACAGTTGTGGACATGGTTGTTGCGGTGGTCTTGTGCGTCTCATGGTCGACCAATGAGCCTCTCGAGTTCGATGAGCCCCGGCGAAGATCTCTTTGTTCTGCGAGAAATATAACATGCGCACGTTGGGATGACTTATCTTCATTGTTGCGATAGGATGCATCGGGATAACCAACTACGCGTGTCTTGCCACGAAGGGGCCAGAATCTCATACTGAGCGGAATGCTTTTGATGGTTCTGACTGTCTTATTATTGGCGCGAACGTCCTCAATGGTCGGTGACGATGCCTTGGACGCACACCTGGAGAAGTGATAACCAATGTGGAACTGCGTTCGCGATTGTAACCAGTTGATCTGACCTAGGACACTTCTGTATGCAGTATGCATTTGTGGAGTGAGAGGAGTGTCGTCCTTCAGGCACTTGTCAAAAGTGATCTCCTGAAGTTCGTCAATGACAACGTTCTGATGGACATTGATGTGCCAGCCATGCTTGTCGTCTTGCTTCCATTGGATGCGTTGTCCTACGAAGAGGCAATCATTTTTGTCTTCGGAACCAACTTGAAAATCTTTGCGAAGTCGTCCCATGATTTCCTTCTCGAACACATCATCACCCGTCATGAGAAGATCATCAACATGAAGAGAAAGTGCTCCATGAACTTGTCGATTCTTGGCATTGTTACCGGAAACAGGATCCATAAGGTAATCAACTGCTCCTTCGAGATCGAAAGTATCGGATGACTTCTTTTCACTCACCAATGCGGGCTTCGGAAGCTGCTTGCCGTAGTATACATATGTACAACGGTCTGCCCTGGTTGGCACCAGTCCGTAAGAACGGAGTGCCGAATCAAGGATGTTCCACCATCTGCGGGGTGCATCATTTAGCCCGTAGGCAGGCTTCTTCATGCGCGCTCCAATGTGTGGTGGATATCCCATTTCAGGAGGGATCTGACAAATGATGTCACGAGTCTGATCGTATGCTTCGCCTTGGAGGAATGCTGTCTTCAAATCCATGTGAAATATATTCCAGCCCTTATTTGCGGCTGCTTGGATTGCAAGGCGGAAGCCACTCCTGGATGCAGCAGACAGACAACGTTTTTCTGCTTGTCTTGGAAGCCCCGGAGGACCCAGCAAGCCTTGGTCTTCAGGAAGTTACCGTCCTTGTCTCGCCTTAGGGTAAGGACCCAGCGACCAGTGACCCAGTTCCTGACCTGAATCTTGCGTGTATCGACCAGGTCGAACACTTCGCTATCAAGCCAAGATTTGCACTCAAGCTGCTTGGCTTCAAGGAATTGCTTCTGATAAGCCTTTATTTCAGTGGCTGTCGCTTCCTTCCGCTTCTTGCCACTAAGTGCGGATGTGGATGAAGCCTTCATTGCTTGGATGAGTACAAAACTAAGAGTGCGCGGTCATCGTCGGTCATGTTCTTGCATAACTGGTCCACATGATTCTGATCTGTGTATTTCTGATGTGAGAATCCGCATCGGGGCGATGGGTTGAAGGTCCCTTTCACACGTCCAAGAAGGACAGGGTTTCCTTCAATATCTCTCGGAACCGTAAAGGATCCAGTGTTCGCACACATCTTCTGCTCAGCTGTCATGAGTGACCAATGTGCTTCATCAAGAACGAGATCAGCTTGGCGATCATCGTAAGATCTGGTCCTCATCTTCCTGGTCAGTATATCTCATGGTTCTCTCTGAACTTCCAGTGCCGGATGAGGTTGGAACAGGAGGGATCAGTTCTTCCTCACTTTCATATTGTACCGGCAAGTTTGCTAGATTGTTCGGATTGTAATTTGATGAGGATGCAGGTTCATTTTTGGGAGAATGCTGAAGTGACTCATCATTGTCATCTGGCTTCTTCTTCTTCTTCCCAGTCTTCTGCTTCTTGGAAGCAGATGGACTGCCAGTCGTTTCTTCTTGCTCAAGTGTTGGCAGTTCAAGATCTTCATCATGGTCTTCTGCTTCGGGATTTGTTAGAATCGCAGGTGGCGAATCGGAAGAATTGGCTGAGATGATTGCGACTGCGACGGCAAAGAGACATCACCCCCCAGTCGATTGAATCCACTTGAGGATGAAATGAATCCACTTGAGGATGAAATGGACTGTTTTTGCCGTTTAAGCGCTGAATCTCCTCCGCCAGGTTTGTCGCGTGGCGGCAGTGGTGGATCCACTGGACTGTCTGGTGACACACTGCGCGGTGCTGGCGGCGTGAGATGATCAGGCTGATGTGGAGGATCCGGAGGAGGATCTGACATGTTCTTGTCCGGTGGAGTTGGAGGTCTTGGATCAGGCATGGGATGGTCCGGTTGATCAGGTGGCTGCCGTGTGTCAGGTTGTTGAGGTGCATCCGTAGGATCCGATGGATCCGTCTCGATGGGCATCGGCATGATAGCCGGCGCATCTGAGAATGATTGATGAACGGATGAAAACATCACAGCGTGCGAAGTCTTCGGATCATAATTTTCCCAATTGCATTTGGATGCAGGCAAGACCCAAATCCTATTCAGCTGATCAGGCTGCCAGAAGGATATGATCGCATCGTCCGGAGGTGACGTAATTGGCATGTTGATGCCGATGGTGTGGACGAATGCTGTGCGTGCATCGTACTGAGTGGATGAAATGCACAATTGTCTCAACTTCTTGCAACCATTGCACATGTTCTGACATCGCCAGTCATTGGGATTTCGTTGGTGACTGCCCTTTTTGTTTCCTGATTTTCCTTTTCCTTTTCTCTTCTTGAATCTGAAATTCCGCCCTGACACTTTTCTTGCGATGAACGCATCGTTCTCCTCGAGGACCCAGAATGTCTCTTCATCGTTGTTTGACATGAATCCTTCAAGTCCTTCTTCATCCTCAACCCAAAAGCCTTCTTCTCCTTCGTATTCACCTTGTTCGATGATGAAGAATGTGTTGCTTCGGTTGCCTCCTTTCGTCCTGGTCGTGATGAAGAGTTCATGGTAGTGCGTCTTCAGCATCTCATAGGAGTAGTTCTCTAGTGAAATGTTTCTCAATGACATTGCACTTGTCAGTCTTTCTCTCTGCTGATCTGACAATTCACTTTGTGTGATGAAAAACTGCGCAATGAGATTATCCCCGAAGGGAAATGCGTCCCGCTGTCTGTCCTGCATTCCCGTGATATACTGTCTGAGGACTGTTGGATCTTCCTCATTGAGCAGGACTGGAGGCAGTGCTCGAACACCGGCTGCTTGCTGATGTCGAGCAATTGTTCTTGCATTTGCGTCCTGTGTGGACTGTCGAAATGATGGGGACTGTGCCGTGAAAACTGGCATCAAGTCCATCCATGCTGCCTTCAATCTCATGAGAAGGATTTCGAATTTGGAGGTAAAATTGGTTCTGCCTTTTATGATTGAAGAAACTGAGGAGCCTGTACAGATACACGTTGGTCGCACCTTTCCAATAGTACTTCTTCAGCGTGTTCTTGAAGTAGTTGACTCCTTCATCAGGATCTTGCAAAAGGTCATTTTGGAGGACTGCCTTGTACATATAGGCATCTCCTGTGAGTCTGCTCTTGAGCAGAGGTCCTCTCTTGGGTGCTTCCACCGTAGTGATTGTCACCCAGTCGTCCACGAGTTCTTCATACCTAAGCCAGCTGACTTTTCCGTACGATGGTGCCTGCTTGGGAGTGTTTCCTCCGTATAGCCTGTTGGTTTGGCCAGACTTGAATAGGCTTCATCGGATGACATCTTCCCTTGGATCTCTGCGGAAAACCTGCTCCGCTACCACAAATTGAGGCCAACTGCCGGGGGGGAACTGAGGCCGTTGACTTGGTCCCTGGAAGTCCAATATGCCAGTATGGAGGATTGGAGGATGGATGTCCCTGGTGGCTTGTGTTGACTCTGAATCCTGTGAAGCGGTCTGCAAGCCTTTTTATCACTGTACCATGTGTCGAATGACTGTACAAATAACGTGAAGGGCCTGGAGCCAAAATGGGTAGCGGCGTGTGTAGAAAGGTCAATTGGTGTAACCAAAAGCAACACATGGGGGGGGTTTGACCTACCAAAGAGCATGCCTTGGTTCAGAAAAAACCCCCTCAACCAACCACTTCAACCATATTAACCAACTGGGGCACGGCACCTCAACCAATTTTATCACCTAAATCCCTAAATCCCAAATTCCAAATCCCAAATCCCAAATTATAATTTTCCAAAATCCTAAATCCCAAATTCCCAAAATATAAACCCCATAATTTCAAAACATAAATCGTACAATGTTTTTATTCTAAGGTTTATGGTGTAATTTATAATTTATGTCCATGGTAATAATTTAATTGATACATCTTACTTCTTTCATACATCATTTTTAAGATAATATTAATCTCTCTCACTGTATTTTTAGCATTAAACTTTTCACTTTCAATATATGATTTAATGTCCTCTTTTACATCAAACCCTTCCCTTCTGCGATTTACTAGCATCTTTAATATGTTCTCAATCATTTCATACTTTTCTTACTGATTTTAAGAAATGCTCTAACACAATCATGAGGTGGGAGATCGTAAACAACAAGAAATATTAAGATGTCATCTTCAACATTTCTATTGTTAATTCTTTTCGGACTTAGATCACATCTGACTAATTCTTGATTATATCTCCAATTTCTACAAGTTCTACATACATCTTCTTCATCCAAAGCATAGTCAATAATATTATTTATTATTCCATTAGGTAAATTCAATTTGTACATTTCTTATTAATATACTTATTGATTTCAACACCGTTCATTTCTTCACTACTAATATAAGGTGTTTTTTCTTTAGGACTATTTCGCCTAAAACTAAATTATTAATTAACATTAATATTAATAAAAATACCATAAGATTCAAAACATAATAAATCTTACAATGTTTTTTATTGTAATGTTTCTGGGTGAAAATAATAGGCAGGCAATATGTCTTCAAATATGTAATCTACATATTTTTACCTATATCATCTTCATCTATATATTTGATATTGTCTTTTCCGTTTATTGAATAAATATATTCCAAGAAAAACAAATTAACTAACAGACATATTTTATATTTAGTGTTGTAGTAATACCATATACTATATTTAGTTGCTCGAAATTCGTTCAAGACTTCGTTTATTTTATCTTTGTTTAATAAGTGCCAGTCAATCCATTCAAACAAATAAAGGCATTTTTTGGACAAATGCCCCATATGGTTTAATTGCGTTTGTCCCTCCAAACCTCCTAAATACATCTTTATTACTAAAGAATTCATCAATTTCTTTTTCAAATGACTTTCTGGAAATCTTATGGTAAAAGTGTACAGGAAATCTTGCTTGGTATTGCATAAAGAATTTTAATTGTAACTGAAACTTTGTATATCCCTGATCCTTATGGTCTTCAAGAAAACTGTTCAAGGTCTCTTGTTATACAGCATTGATTGCAAGATACATTCTATTCACTTACTTTATTACATACATTTGTTGGTAGTAAATGATGTAAGGTTAAACTCAAATCATTCATTTTGCATTTACAGCATCGCACTTGTTATAGTTAAACAACATTTCACTAATATTATAAGGCGTTTTTACTTTAAGTGTATTTCGTGTAATATTAAACTTTCAATAATTCGTGTCTCAAATAAGGATTAGTTTTTCCTTCCAAATGAAAGTAAGATTGACCTAATTTACTATCAGTTGATTTTACTTTAAATACTTCTTTTAACCAATGACTGGTATGTGCCTTTTCGCTCATGCCTTTCTTCCACATTAATTTTACATTACTCCCCACGTCCAATTCTGGATACATTCTAGTTTTCTTTGCTTGCATTGTAATATTCATTGACTTTAAGTTCATTCCTTTTCATTCTTGCTTCCTTCGGTGTAAATTTAGTTGCAGAATGAATATTTTTATTATTATAAGTTAATAGTATTTCAAAAATATAATCCGTCCATTGGATGTTCTGCTTTCCACTTTTCTTGTCCGCCTCAACTCCTTTAAAAAAGTTGGTCTTTAAAAGTCTGAACTCCACGCTCCGCAACTGCTGGATGACCTCTAGTTCTATGTAACTCAATTTTCTCCTCCTTCAAATAATCTAATACTGATTGATTAAAAAAACGGTTCCTCGTCGGTATACATTCATCTCGGTTTGTCACCCATCTGACTGATATTCTCCATCATTCCTGCTAAAATGTCTGGCGGTGTCTTGGATAATTGGCACGATATCATATATTTGCTAAAAATATCAATGCATATCATACCAATTCTAAACTTTTGATTTCCAAATCACTGATTGAAATACAAAACATGTCTACTTGAAATTCCCAGAAACTATGTGGAGCAATAAAACTATTTTCGCCTCTCATCTTTCTTTTTCCTTATACATTCCTACTAAAGAGTTCATTACTATCGTTAATTGTAATACTACTATCTTTTTGCTTGGCATCCTTGTGGGTTGCCTGTTTTGAACCATAACCGCTTCTATCCTAATATACACTCTTAATAATTTCTTGTGTTGAACTCATTAACTAAGTTAATAAAATAGCTTTGAAAAACTCATTTTCAAAATTATTCATGACACACTACAATTGCAATAGACACAGAAGGCGGTGCAGCTTTCAACTGTGTGGGCATAACTCATTATCACAACGTTGAGCAGTGAAGTTAGAACTTATCTTTCCTCCTCTTGTATCTAGATTGAATGTAATTCCGCAGCTTTGGCAACAGGATTTGAAGTATTTTAAGCACCAGTTTTCGTCAATGTATTGCTCTTCGTCTATTTCTCTTTTTGCTACTCTATCTTGCTGTTTATATCCTTCAACTTTGTTTTTAAAATAGTTGATTACCAAACTCTTAAACATATCTTCTTCGCATTCCTTGTTTTTGAAGAAATAGACATTGTTAGAATCACGGCACCGAGTGATACTGCACCACAACAATTCCCTACAAACTAAATAATCTTTGTTCCATTCGCGAATGGTCATATTGTCGCTGGTTGATGTCCGCTGTCTGCTATGAGTGGTAGCACAGTAGGCATATCTAAAATGCTTATCTATAATACAAATGTCAAATGTCCTAATATGTTCCGTATCCTTAATATCTTGTATTGTAATGTTGTCTCCTTCAATGTTTGTAATTTTCCATCTAATATTAACATTCCATTTTCCTTCCTTGTCCTTTTTGTAAAGTCTGCGTATTAAGATTTCTCCATTTCATATTTGCATGTTTTATCTAATCCTTTTCTAATCTCATTTGATACTGCCTCGCATCTTATATTTGTACATGCTATGTTGTTCACGCTTTTCATAACATCTTTAGTAAATTTGAAACGCTTAACTATCCATTCTTCAACTGCCATCTTTTTAATCCAAAAGTCATCATAGATTTCATTCAGTTTCTTTCTGTTTCTTTTCTTTCTCCTTCTTCTGTATCCTTAACGCCTACTCGCTTACATATCTTTAAAAATATACTACATGTAAAAATAATGTCAATACATTTGTCAATGTGTTCACCTGCATTTTGAGTATTAGTGAAAGGTTCAATCGGTGGCAGTTGCTTGACATCACCAGCACCTATAATTATGATGTCAGGATTGCTATTTGCAAACACCCTTATTTTGTTCAATAGGTTAGGACTGGACATATAAATCTCATCAAACACTATACATTGAAAATCTGAATAATCAAATTTTGGTAGGTCATCCCCTTTATCAACTAGAATACTAAAGAATGTATTTACTGTCACCGCGTCACATTCAATCTCTTGTTTTAACATATTTTGAGGCACTACAAAAAGTGCATTGTGTCCTAAATTTTCCATATACTTGCCTATAAAACTCTTACCCCTCCCAGCAAATTTTGCTCTAATCATAACTCTTCCTTTTTCAATAATCTTATTACAGATGCTTTCAACATCCCATTCATCTTCAAATGGTATTGTTTCATTCTCCAAAAGTTTGTATTTTACAAACTCATTAAATTTCCAATTGTAATCAGCTTCCAGTCCATAGACGTTATTACTTTCTACTCTCCACCCTCCAATGTCATTACGAAAATCTAACAACTTCTTTGCCATCCTTATATCTTTGTTTGCGATATGAAAGGCATCGGTTTTCACCGCATAAACTTTAATACTGTTTGCTTTCAGTTTGTCAGAAATTTCATACATGTTAAGGTTATGACCTTGTAATAATAATTCCTTAATAGACCTAAACCCGTTCATTAGTTTTCTTTGGTCGGTAAGGCAAACAACATAATATTTGGCAGTCTTACTTATCTTTTCAGTTTCCCTACATTTCGCACCCCGTTCGCTGTAATAAGTATTGCTGTCTTCAACTTTGCAATCGATACCAAATTCAGGAAATGTCATACTGCCAATTTACATGTTGGAAGTATGAACTCCGGGTATCAGAGAGTTCAATACTCCACTCATCATCATTTAAGAGTTGCCATTTATTAAAACACTCGTATTCTTCATCATCCAAAACATACAGTCTGCCTCCGTGGGTTCTTTGATGATACAATGCCTCCCCTACATTGTCAAACATCCTACTCACTGACTTTCTGTTATTTGCTTTTTCCATTAGTCCAAAAGTAATATTTGCTATTGTCTTCCTGATTTTGTTGTTTTGCTCCTCGTCAGGACTGATGCTTGATTTAAACAATTCGCTTATCGCTTTCTTGTAGTTTACCTTCAACACTTGCGACGGTATTTTATAATATAGCATTTTCATCACAACGCCTCTTTTAACAAATTCTTTTAAGTATTTACCATACACCAGATTAAGACTTTTGCTAAAAAAGATGTTGCCCTGATTTGCTTGAACATAATACACTGTGTAAATGTTAAATCTGTTGAAATCGCAAGTGTGATGGTAAGGTTTTTCCACACATCAAATTCTTTAAAAATTGGGATATAATTAATCTTGCTTCCTTGATGTGTAAATGCTTTACAGGTGTCAATGCTACATCTTTCATTGATTGCTACTTCCTTACCTACATTGCTTCTCAGCATGCCGTGCGCTACGATTGTTCTGCATTCATCCAAAATCTGGACATCAACTTCATTATAATAACTCTTGTAGTGTCGCACAACAATTTTCTGCTAATTAAGTTTAAACATTTCTTCACTGATGTTACTATATACTTCTTCTTCGTCAACTGTGATGTCCTCATCAATTCTGTCTCTGTCTAAATTCTGGTTTATTTTTGAATAATAAATTTTCTTTTGCTTATTTCCTGTTTGATGCGTAAAATCCATTTTGACTTCAGTTGTCCTACCTGCAGTGTATCCTATTAGTTGTGGTTCATATCCTATCTGCTGGAGTTCAAAAACTGCCTTGTCTAAATCATTGTCTTTCAATATCAACTTGTACTCATCTTCCTCATTGAGTTTTAATATGTCGTCCAAATTTTCAATCATCTTATATTTGGTGAGTTTTCCCTGCTTCTGATGTAATACTTGCTATGGGTTTTAAGTTTATGGATGTCTTCTATGTTAGGGTTTGCCTTAAGACTTTTCATGTCGTGGTTCAATGTGTAAATATGACTGTTCTTTACTAAACCGTTAAAAGTAATTATTGTTCTGCTATTGAAGTCTTTTGGGTCATGCTTGTACATCAATTTGCTGTCAATGTCATAAATTCTTGCTTTGATGTCAAACTGTTTAAACACAGCATTCATTTGCATGATTGAATCACCGTGCTTGTTGAAGTTTTCATCACTTTTGTTGATGATTTCTAATATCTTCTCTCTGCTTAAATTCTTCTTTTTGGTTCTTTTGTGTCTTATCAGCGTGTCTGCGTAGTGTTCCGTCAATGTATTGATCCAGCACTCATTTTCAATTGTGATTGTTTTTTGTTATTGCTTCCTTCAATGTTAAGCAGTCAGGGTTCAATTCGGTTTGAATGTATCTATGATGAATACGTGTGTTATGTTTAGCGTCAGTGAGTTCATCATCAAAACTATCATAATCTACTGCGTCCTCATCAACCAATTCAGCACTTTCGATTTTGATACAATCAAGGTGTTTATAAGCCCCGCCATCTGTAAAACTCTTAAATGCGGGGCGCTTCTCATCACTGCCACCAGTTTATGAAACTTATGTTTATCAAAATGCTTTGTAATTTTAACATTAACACCATTAGCAATAAACTCCCACTGCGCTTTTACGTTGCCTGCCCTTTTAATCTTAGGATATAGCGACGGGTAGTATTTAATACCATTCAATCTAAAAAACATGATTTTGTAGCACGCCCTTCGTCTTTAGTAAACAGAATATACTGAAGATCAGTGGTTTTCTGTCCTTCGTTATGTTGTCTCTATACATCCTTTGAATTCTTCGTAAGGGTGTTTTTCATTAATTCTTTTCCTGGTTGTTGCTAGCTTCTTACCTCTGACTGCCTTTTCAGTTGTTGGTTTCATTCTCTCGCCTATGGGTGCTATGTTTTGGAATTTGGCAACTGCCTTTTCATATTGCTTCAGTCCTTTCTTCACAATGATGCAATTGATTAGTTTGTTTGCCGTGGCAAATTGAACAATTTTGCGGTCTTCATAAAAATCAATGATGGTATTGACTTTCCGTAGGGTTTGAGCGGCAATACTGCCCCTGTTCCTGTCTCTTTTGTTTTTTAAGTCTTGAATGTTTGTATCTATATGTTTTTGTCATAAATTAGTCTGTATAATAACAATAGTTAATATGTCCTTGAGTCTATTTCGCTTTAGTATTTTGTCCGCCTTATGTATTTTATCCGCCGACATTGCTCGGCGTGTCGGATACCAAAGAGAGGACTATTGGATACCTAAGAGAGGATAGAGGATAAGCCCCCCCTTAGTCCTCCCCCGGGACACGTCAAATACGCATGGTTTTTCGGTCGCCACCCCCCCCCCCCCCTCCCCCCCCTCCTACCGCGCGGCAATTTGATGACGTTCCACTAAACGTAGTCTTCGGGGAGCCGGTGTCGCAAAACAGGGGTCCCAGGCTCGATTCCCCCTGCCGGCTTTTTTGCTGGCTTGGGCTTCCTGCCGAAAATCTGGAAAACTCCATGTTGTTGGACGTCTTTCATACATTCATCCATTGCATTCATTTCATACATTACATTCATTACATTCCTTACATACATTACATACATACATACATACATACATACATACATACATACATACATACATTCGTACATACATACATACATACATACATACATACATACATACATACATACATACATACATACATTACATTACATTACATTACATTACATTACATTACATTACCATACATACATACATACATACATACATACATACATACATACATACATACATACATTACATACATACATACATACATACATACATACATACATACATACATACATACATTAATACATACATACATACATACATACATACATACATACATACATACATACATACATACATACATTACATACATACATACATACATACATACATACATACATTACATTAATTACATACATACATACATACACACATACATACATACATAATACATATACATACATACATACATACATACATACATACATACATACATACATACATACATACATTACATTACATTAAATTACATACATACATACATACATACATACATACATTACATACATACATACATACATACATACATACATACATACATACATACATTACATAATTACATACATACATACATACATACATACATACATACATACATACATACATTACATACATACATACATACATACATACATACATACATACATACATACATACATACATACATAGATTACATACATACATACATACATACATACATACATACATACATACATACATACATACATACATAACATTACATACATACATACATACATACATACATACATACATACATACATACATACATACATACATACATACATACATACATACATACATACATACATACATACATACATACATACATTACATACATACATACATACATACATACATAACATACATACATACATACACACATACATACATACATACAATACATACATACATGCATGCATGCATGCATGCATGCATTGCATTGCATTACACTACATTACGTCACGTTGAATTACATTACATTACATTACATTACATGCATACATTACATACATACACACATACACACATACACACATACATACATACAGACAGACAGACAGACAGACAGACAGACAGACATACACATATATGTATATATATATGCATACATACATACCAGAGAGGGAGACTGGGCATGGAGAGGCTTGGGGGGATGGGGGGGATGGGGAGCAGAGGGAGGGAGAGAGGACGACAGAACACACAAGGGAGACAAGGGAGAGAGGCAGAAGGAGAGAAGGGAGAGGACAATGTCGGCGGACTGAGCCGGAGGCTCTAAAGTATGAATTCATAGTTTGCCTTAATATACTTAAAGAAATATTGCCATAATATATTAAGATAAAAATGCACACTAAAAATATTGATGACTTGACAATTCATGAGATTAAAGAACAGATGACGTTATTCACCAGATTATATTAGAAGAAGAAAAAGGCAGAAGACCCTGAATTTCTTGAAAGAAAAAGGGCACTTGACCGACAAAGGTATCATAGGAAAAAGGATGAAGAAGGAACAGCAAATCAACTTCCTAAAAATGACTACAACAGAAAAGACAAAGGCAATAATTTGATGCTAGTTTCTCCACCTGAAAAACGATATTTTAAGGTAAGTATTTTAAAATATGACTCTATTTTCATGATGGTTTTAACTCTATTTCTTTCATATTTGTTTATTTTAGATTCTGTTTTTCTTGATTCTTATCTTCATCCTTATCTTCTTCATCAGTTTCATCATCAGTAGGGACAGGCATACCAGTAGGCGGTGTTATTTCGTAATTAGCATTTTCTTCTGACGATGATGAATTTTCAGTATGTGTTGAAGAACTGTTATGAACACTAACAGGGGGAGAAGTGTTCATCTCAACTTATTCATCAGTATTGTTACTTAACCAACTCATACTACCATTCGTAATTAGTGAATTTCCTATAATGTATGCTGTCAATTCAGTAATTTGTAGAGTGGTTAATGTAGTTTCATAAGTTATATGTATTATTATGTCTGCTACACTAAAACCTGAACTTAACATAAATTCTATAATCCTAATCAGGTTTAAACTTTTTTGCTTCCACTATCATCATCGTCGTCATCATCTGGTTCATCGGCATCATCATCATCTTGAATAGGTTTGAATAAGGATGCTTGTGCTTCTGCTTGTGCCCTATTCAACAGATTACTTTTAAAACTGTATGAAAACCCGTCTGAAATCAAACCTGTATACTCAATGTCATCAGTTTGTGTTTCTTTATCATTTGGTAGGTCTGTTTGTGTTTCTTTGACTTCTCTGATAGGAAACTGTGTTGCTTTGTTAAGTGTCATTACAGGGAACATATCAGTATCATATTTATTATTGTTTGAACTCATATATTTCGTTAATGCCATAATTCGTTAAATCAGATTCATCAAAATCAACTTCATTCATTAGTAAATCTACTCTCCGTTTTTCTGGGATGGTTGTTATTATCAGTCTGTGTGTCATCGCTTCTTTTATAAAATGTATGTATGTGGAACATTTGGAAAAGGAACGTTTGGAGGTGCAGTTAATGACATTCTGGCGGATTAAGGACACAATGAAGTTAAACACCTTATAACACCTAGTCTCGGTTCAAGCGTTGGGGCGCAAATAACAAAAGATTACCCTGAAAGAGAATTAACTTTAACCACTTACGGAGCACCATTTATATCACGACAGTCTAAAATAACGGATCATTACATTAATTTTAGAAGTATCTTAGACCCTGTCAGTATTGCTGACCGTGGTGCTATAACTGTTTATACTGGTTCATTAAACCAATTTACTAACCACGGTTATATAACTGGATACGGAGACCAAGGAAAAGATGTTTCAAGAAGTGTTGAACCTGTAAGTGAGATATTATAAATAATCTAAATAATATTCATGATACAACATAAGAAATATGACAATGAAACAACGGATGATACGATTAAGAATGAAAATAGAAAGTAAAAGAAAAGTTCATACGAAGAAATTGGAGAATTAGTCTTGGAGAAAGAAAAAGGCAATAATCCAGTTGAAGATAAGTTTAAGAAAAAGAAAATGGAAAATTTAACAATACTAACTTTAATCAAAAGGATTATACGAAATTATTTAATTTAGTCTGAATTATTTCTAAATTACATTATATATAGTAACGGAAACTTTTACTGCTGAAGATATTCTAATTGACAACCTCTCATTTAAACTAAATAAAGGGGCAAGTTATATATATGAGAGGCGTTCTGTCTCGTTTTTTCCTTCTGGTCCAAATATCACCCCTTCATCTGGTCAGCGTGTGTTGAAAATAGCGTTAAATGCTGAAGATAATAGTTGGTTAGACCCGCAGAGTGTAATGGTCTATTTCACTGTTGAAAACACTGACTCGTCAGACAATAAACGCTTAAGACCATTATCTCCCGCTTATTCCTTTTTTAGAAAAGTAAGACTAATTGCTGGTAATCAACTTGTCGAAGACATTGATTACTACGATGATGATTTAAACACTCGTCGTGCAGTTCCTGCGTCATATTGGTCCCACATACGACGCTTACACTTTTCCCGGCTTTAGAAGAAAAATGGTTGTCGGATTTAAACCGACGCTTGGTTTATTCAATCAATTTAAGTATATCCCGTTAAAAGCGCGTCCTCTTGTTTTAGAACTTGAACTTGTTTCAAATTTTACTGATTGTGTTGTTTCAATTGGTGGTGCGAGGTTTCCAGCAAGTGGCAACACAGACTCAAGTCTTCATACAAATGAGCAGTTCTCAATTAGTATTGCATTCCTACAAACTGATTTGGTAAGTCTGGACAATGACCTCCACAAAAAATATGTCGCTCACCTCTTCGATTCAAAAGAACTTCCAATCACATGTAATACTTATATTTGTCAATCTAATCAAGTTCCCGATGGTTCGTCATCAATTAACACTACTGTTGTTCGTTCAGTATCTAAACTCGTTGCCGCGTTCATCAGTTTCAACAAAAGTGGAGTAGGCGATACTCACGTTATGAAAGAGTACAACAATTTCTATCATCCTATGTATAATTTGAATTATCAAGACAGTGGATACTACAATCCTGACCTTGGTCTAGAATTAACTTCAATTAGGTTCAAAACTATATCCTGAGTATCCTTGCCGTTCATGAACACAACCATTCTATTATTTACGAAAAGCATTAAATTTACCATTGTTCCATCAACACCATTTATCAATTGAATATTCTGCTTACCGTGTTGATAAGTTTATCTTTGCTATGAATTTTGAAAAGGTTCTTGATAGTTCATATACTGGAGTTAACACAAAAGCAGGGCAACAACTACTAACTAATTCGTGTGAAACCTATTGGAAATATGGTAACGGCAAATATGCCTGACACGATTTACATAACACTAGTATCAGAACAAATACTTTCCATTAGAGACGCCGGAGTGCAGATTTTAGATTAAGAATAAGTAAAAATGATAATATTAAAAATAAATAAGTATTATCATTTTCTACTATGAAAATATATAGCCTTCAATAAATTTAACAAACTTTGAAAATGTTGTAGCGCACACAATTAGCGAAATCAATTCTACAAGCGGGGTGACAAACATTAGAAACATATACGCTAATCAATCAGATATAATAGAGCAGACCAAGTAGATACTTACACAAAAGCACAGATTGACGCTAATTTTTATGATATAACTCAATCATACAAAAAGACAGAAGTTAATGTAGTATCAAATAATATTAGTTCAAATGCTTATATCATTATGAACAATTCAACCACCATAGCGAGTAATTTAGTTAATGCTTCATCAATTACATTTTTAATAGGCAATCTAACAATAACCTCGAATACAAACTTTAATAATATTTCATCAAATACACATTTAATAAATAATTTAAACTCTACGATAACAACTAATTTTAATACTTGATCGAATTCTAATTTAAAAAATATTAATAATATTTCATCAAATACACATTTAATAAGTAATTTAAATTCTACTATAACAATTAATTTTGATAATATTAGGTCTAAATCTAATTTAATAACAGGATTAAATAGCACAATACATTCACATATTACAGCAATATCAGATTTACAGAATGGTGGTTCATTTGATAGTAATTTAAATTATAATAAAACATTAACTGATAAGTTGTTATCAGAAAAGTTAGATACATCAATATTAAATAGTACATTAATTCACAATATAACAACTACTGCAACGTTTAAAATAGCAGAATTTGGAAATTATGACAATTTAATTGAAATGTATAATAAATATTTTGATAGTTATGTTTATGTCAGTTTGACAGGTTCGAAGATGTTTTTTAAATCAGCGAGGTGTTGGAGATGTAGAAATTAATAATTCTTCAACTTTTCAACATGATAAAATAGTATTAAATCATACTACTACAAAATTAAATAATTACTAAATACTTCACAGGATACATCATTAGGACAAAAGTTCGATAAAATAGACACTAACGCTCAATCAGTAGCAGGTGCTAATAATTTTAGTGATAATACAACTTTACACAGTAATTTAGATATGCTGACTACTGGTTCTATAATATGTAGTAAGTTTAGCTCTACACCTTCACCAAATGTTGGATTGCAAATTGCGCTGGACAAGCAAAATTTACAAGTGCTGTTCAGTTTATGGGGGCTAACAGTGCAATAAGTCTTAACAATGGTTCATACTTGAATTTTAATAATCATGTTTCAATACGAAGATATACACCAGATGCTAAAGAAGGTTTATATATGGCACAAAGTAGTTTTGTTGCTGTTAGTGTTGGCGATGTTAGTAATGCCTCTAACCAATATATGATGTGCGATGGATTAGTGAATAAGACTATTCTTCATAAACATGTTGATGTGTTAGATAATATTGATACGAATGCTGATGTTAATTGTGATAATGTTAATATTGCTATGGATGGTAAATTAACAATTGATACAAACTGTGAATTATACAGATATGTTAGTGCGTTTTCATCTTTTGATATGAGGAATACAGATGCTAGTTCTTCAATTCGGTTCATTTGCGGAGATGTTAGGGGTAATTTATTTGCTGATGATGCTTATGTTAAAACTGGTGGAGCATTAAGAAGTAATCATATAGCACCTAACGGAGGAACATTAGTAACTGTTGACACAAATTTAGCAGCTCAAAATGCAGATTTAGCCACGAATACCCTTCAATCATTCGATTTAACAACGGTTTCATTTCTAAATAATATTGCAATGACTACTGGAACAGATATAAAGATGGGAACAAGTGAAGTATCAACTTATTATGATGGAACTAGTTTATCTACAAGTGGTGTAATATTTAGAACAACAAACACAGCATTTAGAGTAGCAGATAGTTCGACTACACCTTCAGTCTTATCATCTATTGATAAGACATTTGGAACGACAGTGAATACTGGAAGTTTTACAAATACTGCTCCATCGACGTTTAATGAAAATGTAACAGTTTTAGGAACGAAAAAATTGTTATGTAATACACTCGAACCATCAACAGGAACTAATATAGATTTAACAGCATCGACAGTAACCATTAACGGAACATTTGTGGATTCACCTGACTCACGATTGAATTGTGACATAGTCAATATCAAATCTAATTGTATGAATCGTAGTAAGAAATTTAAACCGAAGAAGTTTAAAAGACACGATAGAAATGATGGTGGTAAAACTCATATAGGATATATCGCTGACGAAGTATTAAAAGCAGTTCCTAAAGAGTTTGAAAATATTGTATGTAAAGATAAAGATTATTTAGGATTGAATTATTTAGTTTTACCAGTGTTGGTTCATAAAGCAGTATTAGAATTAAATGATAAAGTAGATAAACTTGAAACAGAAATTAAGGAATTGAAAAAAGAAAAATCTAAATAATAATATATCATGGGTATTGGTCAAAGTAAAAAACGAAGAAAATAACAGTATGGAAGACATTAAGAATTTAAGAGTAGATGAGAAAACAAGAGCAGATACTTTAATAGTTAAATCTATTCAAGAATGTGTGGCAAGGATTGAAAAATTAGAAAATCAAAATCGGACAAACTAATATATAAATTACCTGCGTTGAATTTATGCAACGCTTCATTAATCTAAATAAATAACATTAAAAATACATTTAATGTTACTAATTAGTTATTTTCAAACAATGTGAAAAGTGTTTCATAAAGATACGGTTAGGGTTCTTTTCTAAAAGGTTAATATATATATGTTCCAGGCCGTGGACCCCCCCCCCCCTCGCCCCCCCCAACCCTCCCCCCCCCCCTTGTGGGTGGGGTGGTGGGGTGGTTGTGGGGGTTGGGGGGGTGGTGGTTGGGTGGTTGGGTGGTTGGGCCAACCCCCCCCCCCCTGTGGGGGGTGGGGTGGGTGGTGGGGTGGTGGGGTGGTGGGGTGGTTGGGTGGTGGGGTGGTTGGGTGGTTGGGTGTGGTTCGGAGTTGGTTTAGGCTTGGTGGGTTGGTTTAGGGTTGGTTCAGGGTTGGTTCAGGGTTGGTTTGCGGTGGGTTTCGGGTGGGTTTGGGTTTTGGGTTGATTTAGGCTTAGGGTTGGGGTTAAGGAGGGGTTGCAGGGTGGTTTGGTTTAGGGTAGGATGTTGCGAGAGGTGCGGGGGTGTTGGTTCACGGGGTGAAAGGGGGTCTGGGACCGAAGCTGCAGGGCTCGCACGGTACTGGACAGCATCCCCAGCATTGCCAGCATCATCCCCAAGATGCGGATGATGCGGGGGAATGGGGGGGGGGGGGGGGGTACGTGGCCCAGGGACTGGTACATATATAAAACACTGCGGTTCATCAGTGGCACTCTCATATATTTTATAAACTGGTTTCTTGCTTTCGTGTAAATTATCGCTTCTAACAACTGCTGATAATTCATCTTGCAATATTTCACTTTCTTTGAAGCTTCTAACTTTAAAATAAAACAAATGACTTATATTTACTCTAATAATTGGTGGCACGGTTGACGATTTTTGAAGACTGACAAGCGTTGATATTCCGCTATGACGACCTCTACAAAATAAAGAATTTAACAATTTGTTATTTCTTGTTCTTGCTGGATTATCAGACACATCATCCAATAAAACTAAATTACACCAGCCTCGACCCCAAACAGCAAAAAGGCATGACAAGTCTGTATAGCCAAAAAAGGCTTGTCTCCTTCATGCTTGCGGCCGAGACTGGACACATGCCACTTCTGGTTGCTATCTTCTTCTCGAGCTCGGCTAAAGGTCTTGCCACAGGCAAAGCAAGAGAGCACTTGCATAAACTTGCAGACTGCGCCTTGTAGCGTTACGGCCGGGACATCCTCGCCTAGCAACGCAGACACACGCCGCGCCAAATTGGCAAGCGTCAGCAAAGGTGCCCGCTTGGCACGCACCTCTGTCACCCGGCACAGCTCCAGAAAATCCTCAGTGTTTGAGCCGGCAGTAGCTTGGTCATCCAGGGCCTTCATCTCTTTCGTGTCCAGCGCGCCGCGTGCTCCCAAGATGGCCAACGCATGGCTTTGCTCCATGCGCCCAACACCGCTCCATTCTGGAACAAGCTTGGCTTTGAACGTCAGCTCCAGCCCTGCTCCATCTCGGAAACGTGTGAGAACTTTGCCCCAACTTACCAATGCTGGCTGCACACCACCAGCTTGGCCGGGTTCATCTTGGAGTTGGCGCTTATGGTTCGCAGATTGGTGTTCACATGTGTGGTGAACGACCGGCGGCCGTCATTCCAACACACGCCGCCGGCAACAACTTCTGGGCCTTGCGTTCACTCAGCTCCAGCAGCACTGTAATCAACTGGCCGGGTTCGTGAACTCTTTCCAAGTTGTCAGGAGCTCCTATGCATCAACCAAGTTTTTCGAGGAGAGCTCGACAAGTGCAGGGACGACGCAAACAACTTGTACGAGCTAATGGTTTGGTTGGGGACCCGACTCACCCAGGCTATACTTCCAGGACAATTCTTTCTGGAAACCAGTCAGAAAAAACCTTGGAGCGGACCCCCCCCCTTTCGATGCAACAAGATGATAAGCACGCCTGCTTGACTGTGTGTTCGCTCGTCGTTTTCTGCGATAGCAGCAGATCTCCAAGAGCAAGTAACCAGGAAACCACCAAGCCACTCTGCGATTGGCGAAACGGCTCTTGTTGATGGGACCCCAAAATGAAAGCATCAAACACGGCGGCGGCGTTAGAAACTCTTTCGATTGTAGAGCCACCGAACATGTCGAAACATGGCCATGACCGTGTCTCCTTGTTGCAATCACCACATTGAGCACCAGAGCCGCCATTCCGTAATGTTGCTGGGGAGTTCGCCACGCTCGGAATCGATGTTCAAGGCGTAGTGGAGGCGAAGCTGTGTCGTCAAAGAAGAAATGGATGGGTCATGTCTGTAGCACGTGTTGGTCTTGATGCTATCAGCACATCTCTCCAGCTTGGTTTCCCGACAAGCCGCGAATGCTGCGAGCAAGTGAATCAGAATCTCGCCCGGAGCTGCCAAATTCAAGTCAAGGTCTCGGAAAAGAACGTCGATTGCGAGAATGAAATGGAATTGCTCGGATTTCCGAAAATGCTCACTGCGGGAGGCTAGCACAAGCGCCATGCAATACGGCTCACGTTGACCCTTTGGTGTTCCATGGGTCCAGAGACTGTAGGGAAGCTAGCGCCTCAGAGGATGGCACCTTACGACGTCCCGCCATGAAAACTCTTGAGCCCTCGCGCTTGCAAGCCCTGGCACTTTCAGACACGTGCAAAACAGCAGCGTCCATATTGCGGAATATGTGGAAACAAGGCTGAGAAATCTGTCTTCAACCCTTCTGTCAGGAGGCAACGAGATATGTCAAAGCTGCAACCTGCCAGGTGTGAAATGCTTCAGCAAAATGCGTTTCGTTTGTCAGTGGGACTGGGTTGCATAGGTGAAGAAAAAGCGTCGCAGTAAATGTGGCCATTTCGTTCTCGAGAAACAAATGCTTTGCTCAGGGTTCTGAGCTGCTTTTTGGAAGCGCCGCACTTGTTGGTCAGGCGCAGGTTTGCATTACGGCGCATCAGCAGAGCCCTGACAAGCCTTAAATATGTACTGTTGTTACAAATACCGTGACATCCGCCTGATTGCTTCGCTCAGGATTCAAGTTGCTGAGAGAACTTGCTCAAATAATTTGTGCCAAGAACTTGCCTGGAGAACTTGATCAAAGGAACTCGCGCCAACAACTTGCTCAGAGGAACTTGCGCAGAGAACTTGCTAGGATTACTTGGCGCCGCGCTGCTCATGCTTTCGAGCCACCCATCTTCTAGTCAGCATCACTGTAGTTCGGCTGCTGATGCGCCAGAAACCTACACTTGACTAAGAAGTGCGGCACTGGCTTCCAAAAAGCAGCTCAGAAGCCTGAGCAAAGCAATCAGGCATATATTTGTTTATTGAGAACAATATACAAATTTAAGGCTCGACAGCTCTGCTGATGCGCCACAAGGATGCAAACCTGCACTTGGCTAAGAAGCACTTTCAAAAAAGCAGCTCAGAATCCTTGGCAAAGCAATCAGGCGGATGTCACGGTATTTGTTTATCGAGAACAAAAGTACGGATTTTAAGGCTTGACAGATCTCTGCTGATGCGCCACACAAGGATGCAAACTTGCACTTGGCCAAGAAGTGCGGCACTGGCTTCCAAAAAGCAGCTCAGAATCCTGAGCACAGCAATCAGGCGGATGTATATTTGGCATCAAGAAAAATCGACACAGGGGCCCTGCTAATGCGCCACAAGGATGCAAACCTGCGCTTGACCAAGAAGTGCGGCGCTGCTGGCTTCCACAAAGCAGGTCAGTATCAGCCGGATGTCACGGTATTTGTTCAGCTGATGCGCCACAAGGACGCAAACCCGCACTTGACCAAGCATTTAAGGCTCGAGCTCAGCATGCGCCACAAGGATGCAAACTTGCACTTCACCAAGAAGTGCGGCACTGGCTTCCAAAAAGCAGCTCTGTGTCCGCCGTATTTGTCTATCGAAACCAGTCTACATATTTAAGGCTCGGCAGGGTTTGCTGATGCACCGCAAGGATGCAAACCTGCACTTGACCAAGAAGTGCGGCACTGGCTTCCAAAAAGCAATCAGCCGGATGTCACAACATATTTGTTTTTTATCGAGAAAGATAAAATATTAAAGGCTTGACAGGGCCCTGCTGGTGCGCCACAAGGATGCACACCTGCACTTGACCAAGAAGTGCGGCGCTGCTGGCTTCCACAAAGCAGGTCAGTATCAGCCGGATGTCACGGTATTTGTTCAGCTGATGCGCCACAAGGACGCAAACCCGCGCTTGACCAAGCGTTCAAGGCTCGAGCTCAGCATGCGCCACAAGGATGCAAACTTGCACTTCACCAAGAAGTGCGGCACTGGCTTCCAAAAAGCAGCTCTGCGTCCGCCGTATTTGTCTATCGAAACCCGTCTACATACTTAAGGCTCGGCAGGGTTTGCTGACGCACCGCAAGGATGCAAACCTGCACTTGACCAAGAAGTGCGGCACTGGCTTCCAAAAAGCAATCAGCCGGATGTCACAATATATTTTTTTTATCGAGAAACATAAACATATTAAAGGCTCGACAGGGCCCTGCTGGTGCGCCACAAGGATGCACACCTGCACTTGACCAAGAAGTGCGGCACTGGCTTCTGCAAAGGAGCTCAGTTTCCTGAGCAAAGCCATCAGCCGGATGTCACGATTTGTTTGTTTATCGAGAAAAAAAATAAGGCTCGTTGCTTGCTTCTAGCTCCAACAATGCTCCACAAGGATGCAACCTGCGCTGGGCCAAGAGAGAGGCACATCCTTTGCACACAGGCTAACAGCAAAATCTGCGACATGCCCTTTCCCCGTTGCGAAGCATTGTTGCAAGTGGTTCCTGCTGACTTGTCGAATCTATGCTTCTAGCTTGATGCTTCTCAATTGCGCTGCTGCCACGTGAGCCGAAGGGAGCCGAAGGGAGCCGAACGCCGGTTACTGGGTGCCAGGCAAGCCAGGTCAGCCTCAGACTGGGTAAGAAGCAGTTGGTTTTGCCCGGGACCTTCATTTTTCCTGTTGAGGGCTGTAAGCAGGAAAACAGCCAGCTGGCAGCAAGCAAGGTCAGCTCCAAAAGAAGAAGCAGCTTCAGTTGGTTTTGCCCGGAACCCTGTTGAGGGCTGTAAGCATTAAACAAACAGCCAACCGCAGAGACTGGGAGACAGGAGGCACGACCCGGAGCCAGCGTCACAGCATCTGGCGTCTGACCGCGGAGACTGGGAGACAGCCATCGTCACAGCATCTGGCATCTGACCGCACCGGCGTCACAGCATCTGGCATCTGACCGCAGAGACTGGGAGACACAGGCACAAGCGGGAGACACGACCCTGGAGCCGGCGTCACAGCATCTGGCATCTGACCGGAGAGACTGGGAGACAGGAAGACAAGCAGAAAACAGGACCCCGGAATCGGCGTCACACTTTCCCATTCTCTATACCTCAAGTTAGAACCCCAATGCTTCGCTGTTTGGGGAAAATATTAAAAACATTTCTTCGTTCCTTGCTTTTTCTGGTATTCAATTATTTTATTTTGAGTTTCTATAACTCTTTCTCAATCTTCAACATTGAACTCATCCCACCAACACGGTTCTTTATCAGTACCTACTTTCAAACCATCTTTAATGTATTTCTTTACTGGCAACCAAATACTATCCAAATTTACTGATGGGGACCAAATAAAAATCCGTTCAAAAGCTCCTCTATAAATATCAAGTATCGCTGATACAAGTAAAGTTGATTTTTCCAGAACCAGACGGACCTACAATCATCGCTCTCATCGGCAATTTAGGGACAACCTCGCACTTACTTTGTTTAAAGTCATATTTGATTTCATCAATTGGTTTTACATCAGGCGTAGTAAAATAATATTAAAGATATTTAGAAAATTATTTATAACTAATATTAAATGGAACATCGTTTTTTCATGATATGATGACGGCAAATATCAATAAAAAGATGGAACAGGTTTTCCATTGCTTCAGTCAATACGCACTGAAGATAATTAGTTTTGTGTCTTGCTCGCGTGTGCAATGAAAACCCCAAGTGCTGCGCCCTCCGAATATTCTACCATGCATGAAATAATAAGATTGATGAGAATAATTTACTTTACTACTTAATATGGATAGAAGTTATTCAGATTATATTGATATAATAGATGAAGTAGAGAATGTAGAACAAGTTGTTTTAACTGACAATAAATTGAAAATGCTGTTATTATTCATTGGAATTCATTAAGTTTGTGATACAATATATCAAAAATAAGATGTAAATATTACTATAAATGGGAAAAAAGAAAAACAAAAAGAATAAGACAGGCTTAAGTGTTTCTTCAACAGATGAAGAAAAAGAAGAAATTGTTAAACAAACATCAGTTATTGAGTTGGCTTGTCCTATGTGTAAAAAGACGTTAGAATGAAAAATGAAATAGAAATACAAAAGAAAGGAAACTGTAAATGTTCGTGTGTTCCGACAAATTTCAAATTAAGTAAAAATGATAAGAAAATGAATATTGATAAAACGAAAGACAGTATCAACTTAGAAACAGATGTTCATAATAGTGCTATCAAATGGGGAAGGCATGCATCACCATCCGATTATGGTGAAAACGAAACACAGGAAACTATACGTGAAATGATGAAAAAATGATATATGAAGACTAGATTTTGCATTAAATCAATTTATAAAATAAATAAATTTTTGAGTAAATAATTATATAAATAAATATATGGAGGAAATGTCTGAAGTTGAGAAAGATTCTATTGCTGAACTTTGTGAGATGATGAAACTTATTGACCAGAAGCTTGATGCTAAGGCAAAAAAAAAAACAAAAAATAACAGCGAAGAGAAGGAAAAGATTGATAAAATCTTTGAAAAGAAACAAATAGGGCGTCCGTCTGGCAGCTTTCAAGATAAGCAAAAGCAATATATGGATATGTTAAATAAGAACAAAATTAAATCTCCAAAACCAGAAACTATTGAATTTTATAAACTATTTAAGAGCGAAGAAGGAAAATACAAACTAATATAATAAATATCTAAATCATTCTAATAAATAAATTTATTAGAATTATTTTCAGGCAGTGGTTCTGTTGGTGAAGTTGCACGCGATTTAAGTTTTAATGTAATATCATTGGATTTGCAAAATGCTGATATAAATACTGATATACTCGAATGGGATTATAAACGGTTTGACAGAAACCATTTTGACTTTATTTGGAGCAGTCCCCCGTGCACCGAAAACAGCAGAGCAAAAAAAAAAAGGAATAAGAAACATTGAATATGCTAATCGTAAAGTTTTAAACACTATTGAGATTATCAAATATTTTAACCCTAAATATTGCGCAGTCGAAAACCCCCAAACTAGATTATTCAAAAATCAGGAGTTTATGGACGAGTTTGATTTTAAAGATGTTGATTATTGCAAATATGGATTGAATTAGAGGAAACGAACTAGACTTTGGAATAACATTACTAAGTGGAAACCTAGAGATTTATGCAAAAAGGATTGTGGCAACATCAGGAAGAATAAACATATTATATTGAAACTGCGCAACGTCTGCCACAAAAAAGCAAAGTAGAATGGGGGGATAAGTATGTAATACATAAGCAGGATGATTTATATAAAATACCATCAGATTTAATTAGTGAGATTTTGGTGAGTTTGACGGACTAAGGAATTTGAGTTGGGGTTGGGAACATTCCCCAAGGTTATGGGGAATGAGTTCTGGATTGATGGGGAGTTCTGGATTGATGGGGAATGAGTTCTGGATTGATGGGAGACATATTGCCTGACTATTACTTTAAACCATAAACCACACAATAAAAAAGCATTGTAAGATTTATGATTTGAATTTCTAGGATTTTTATTAATTATTATTAATAATGCTAAATAATAATTTAGTTTTGGGCGAAATAGACCTAAAGAAAAAACACCTTATATTAATAGTGAAGAAATGAACGGTATTGAAATCGATAAGTATATTAATAAGAAGTGCTATGACTGTTGCCACTTCAAAAAAGAAAATATGGAACTATACAAATTGAATTTACCTAATGGAACAGTTAATAACATTATTGGTTATGCTTTGGATGAAGAAGATGTATGTAGAACTTGTACAAATTCGAGATGTAATAGAGAATTAATCAGATGCCATTTAAATCTGAAAAGAATTAACAATAGAAATGTTGAAGATGAAATCTTAATATTTCTTATTGTTTACGATACCCACCTCATGATTGTGTTAGAGCATTTCTTAAAATCAATAAGAAAAGTATGAAATGATTGAGAACATATTAAAGATGTTAGTAAATCGCAGAAGGGAAGGGTTTGATGTAAAAGAAGACATTAAGTCATATATTGAAAGTTAAAAGTTTAAAGTTAAAAATACAGTGAGAGATATTAACATTACTTTAAGAATGATGTATGAAAGAAGTAAGATGTATCAATTAAATTATTACCTTGAACTTAAAATGATAAATTACACCATAAACCTTACAATAAAAATGCGAAAGGGTTTGAAACAGAGTTTCGGGATGGATAAAACAGGCCCTAGTCCACCAACAAGAAGAGACCACCTTATCCCCCCGGTCCCAAGGGCAAAGCAGTTGCCCCCGGCCGGCACTAACACGAACCAAAAGGGGGTGCCTCGTTTGTAACAAGAAGAGACCGAGCAGAAGCGCAGCACAGCGCAAAGCAGGCAAGCAAACCAGCAGCAAGCAGCACCAAGCGAGCAAAGCGAGCAATAGCAGCGCACCCCAAACAATAGCCCGACCCACCTCCGGGATAAAGACCACCGCCCCAGTTACGACGGCCGCGATGCCACGCAGCCGGCGTGTGGAGCGCCGCGAGCTTTTCCCGACGAAATGGCAGGCAAAGTTTGCCGAGTGCAAAAGCTTGAGCCAAATGTCGCGTTGGACATTGGCAGGAAATAACATACGCTATGATAAAAGTACATGCCCCCAAAAACACCCCCCTCGACTGTACAAAGAGAAGGAGTGAATTTGGAAAGGCGCATTGGCCATGTTGAAGTTGAAATGCAACAAACAAGACAAACAAAGCCGATTAGGCTACCAGGGTTCGCGACCCCATACCCGGGCACTCATTGGTGCCCGGATCCCGCCACCACCCCGAATTACGGGTATGGGGCGGATTCTCGCCGGTAGCCAAATCAAACAAGAGAAAGCAACAAAAGAAAAGAACAAAGGATCAACTTCGGAATGGCAGGCATGAAGCCTAAGAATTGTCATTTGCATTGCAACCACATTGAACCATTTGATTCAAGTGGATTTAATTTTTAATTATTAGATTAGGCGCATTGGCCAGTTGGTTGAAACATGGTGCATAGACCAATGAGCTTTGGCTATAAATTAGCACCGTCTAGGCGCGCGATCATTCGAAGACCACCTCCAGGGATACCGCCAGCGGCATTCGGCGGTTCAGGTCCGAGTAGGACATCACCGGCAGCGGTGCAGGGCACCCGTGATCTTCACCTCGGCACCCTGATGAGCACCATCACCAGCAGCAGCAGCGGTGCAGGTGGGTGCAGATCACCAGCGGCCATAGACGCCGCCGAGAGTGACTGCCTTGCTGCGGCGATGCACACCTGACAGGTAATCGCAGCTTGCGCGAATAGCGCACAGCTACGCATGCAATTGAATTCTGAAACGGCGAATAGCCCAGACAAAGAAATACTACAAGGAGCATAGTCCATTTTGTGAATTCCGGGATGAAAGCATGCGCGCGTTGGCGCAACCATGCAAAACGCATGGACAGACTTCAGGTATCACCGATGTCGTCCACCGCCGTGCCGCCCCTTCCCCTTGCTGGCATTCCAGTCCCCAGGGGGAGGAGGCACAGTCTCGGCCAACTCGTCACCGTCACCCCAAGTAGGGGTATGCGGCGAGCTCGGAGAACTCGCGGGGATCACCCTGCATATGCGGCTGCCAACCCTGCGGCATTGCGCCAGGCCACATTTGTGGCATCATGCCAGCCATGGGCTGTTGCATGTATCCTCCCATTGGGAAAGTGGGATACATCGGACTCGGGAACGGGTAAGGGGCAGCCTGTGCGCCCTTGAATCCCGACCCGCGAGCATCAGGCTGATACCCGCCAGTGGGAGTTCTCGATCTGGCGGATCCGCCACGACCGAACTGTCCTTGTTGGTAGCCGTATTGGCCACCCTTGCCTTTGTACTGATCACCCTTGTGACCCTTTCCTGGAAACTGGTCACCCTTGTGACCTCCACCCTTGGGCCAGGATTGCGCAGAGGCTTTGCCCTTTTGCTGCTCTCCCTTTGACCTGGATTCAGGTCGCGGGGAGCAGACCGTTGATCTCCCCTAGGAGTGGCTGCCCGCCTATGGTGTTTCCCAGTCGGTGGGTCAGCAAAAACAATGGCGCATTGGCCGTCCCGCTGTGCAGCGGGGACCATGTCAACCTTGTTGTCTTCGACATAAATGTATGCCTCAGCATACTCAATCGGGGCTGTGATGGATCCACCACTGGCCCGCAGAGAGTCGATGCTCCAATCAGGAACAGTGGAGGCATCAAAACTTGGGTCCTCACTATTGAAGTCCGCGAGGCGTCGCTCAGCCTGCACCAATGACATTATGATGTCCGCGCGTGAGGCGCCTAGGCCATACAGCGGAACCAAATATCCGTCCTCAATTCCGATGCGGTAGGCATCATAAATATGCACAGAGAGGTAAAGGGCAAATGCTGAATTTAGACTGCCCTTTCTCGTCATATGACGACCCCATTGCGCCGCCTGTTGCGGGTGCTCGATCAAATACGTCATGACAGACATATTGTCGGGAATTGGGACGCCAGTGTTGCTCTCCTCGATGAGCAGCTGTTTCGCTACCCACCGCTCGAGAGCCTCATCACTCGCACGCACAGAAGCGTGGGTGTCCTTTGAGGTGACCTTTGCAACCTCCTGAAACGCAACTTGCACAACATCCGCATTGGGATTGTGCACAAGGTGCGGCGCACAGCGCAAACCGGAGATCATACAGCTGACCACCTCGCGGATCGGGTTTACCGATGCCATGAGAGGAGCCCACACGTCGGTCTCCCCTTCATACCAGCTGCTGGCACGGACTGCCTTGAGTCCGTCTAACCAGACTGGCTGACCTCTCCTAACATGGGAGCGGACGGTGCCTGGCACCCATTCTCGATAGAAAATCGGCAAATGGCAACCATTGCATAGAATGGTGCCATACATGTTTAAATGCGCGCACCGAGGGCACCAGTAGTCATGCATGGGAGCTTTGTCCCATGAGAATGACTCCCCTCTCCGCGGTCCCTGAACATTCAACTCACGGACCGCCCAGGGACGGATGTATATTACATCCCCTTCCTGATGCAGATAGCATGCGCGCCAGAAGGGCGCATGTATCTCCTCTCGCACAGCAATCAAACCGCGTCGGGTTTTGTAGATGCCGGCGGCTTCCTCGATGGCCATCCACTTCAGGTCAACGGCCACAACGACATGGCGCTTGTCCATGTATTTGACGCGGTCGTCAACATAAAATTCGCCCTCATTATTGGGGCTTGGCAACTTGAGGAGAGGCACCTTTGCGCCCTCCAACCCAATCGTGATCTCCCCCCTGCAGACCTGCTCAGGTCGCATGGGGAAAACTGTGATGGCGAATTTGCCGGGCCTCCGGATGCACCTCGTTTTGAGGGCGGACCGATACTCGGCCATCGTCAGCAGCACGTATCCCGTATAAGGGACCTCCGCTGCTCCCATCGGCCTAAGCAAAGGCCCGATAGGCGTTCGGTCACGCAGTGCCCAACGCTTGAAAACCTTGAACGGCACGTCCCTCCCGATTAGGGTGGAACGCGCAAACAGCACCTCATTTGGGCGCACAACCGTGCCATCTCCCCTCCAGACCGTCCGTATTAGGAGCTCGACTGGGGGGTATGCTGGGTTCTCCTTCGCGAGAGAACCCGCCCAGGTCGCCACCTCGACACTCGTGCACTTATGGATCCCGTATAGGAGTCATCGACATCCAACCTCCCAGAATGTCTGGAACCGTCCCAAACAAGAAGGGGGCCGGCTTACCGGGCTTCACGTTCAACCGCGTTGGGTCAGTGTTGCCCGACAAAATTTCTAGCAGCATTTGCGACTCCCTGGAGCTTCGCCCACTCATCGCCGACGCATCCCTGATTTCGGGGAAAAAGTGGAATATGTCTTTACCGGCAGGACAGGCGATTCTGCCTGCTGTCCCGCTCTGTGCATCAAACACAACCTCCTCACCCTCGTATGTGAGGTTGTAGGTGCTCGCAATCGGGCACACATCGGGCTTTGCCATTAGTGCCTCCTCTAGCGATGCACCAGCAGGGAGGACGCCCTGTACGTGCGCTTTGGTACCTATGGGCCCAGTCCCCGCCGACATAAGCCGATGATTTTCGGTGGTACGCCACGCCTTTGCCTCATAGTAAGGCGGCTCCTGCTTTGAGGGCACTAGGTCGCGGTCGCCCATTGATGAGAACTTGTCCACATATGGGCCCATCCCATCATCATCTACGTGACTCTCGTGATCCTCATCCGAGACGTACTCCCTGGGCGGTTCGCCCAGAGCGTCCAGATCGACCTTACCAAGGTCAACCAACGCCGGAGAATCCAGGATTCTCTGGATCCTCATGAGCTCGTTTCTGAACTGCTCAAAGCCTCCGGCCTTCTCAGTTACGGAGGTCGGCATTACGCCCTCCCATGATTCCGGAAACATGCACACATTCGTAGGGGAATACTCGTCATCGGAAATATCCCGATCACGCTCCCGTACATCGCTGATCAGCGTCACATCCAACAAGCCGCTTAGGGCCTCAGGACGTGACGCTTTCGCCGGATGCGGCTTTGCGCTCTTTGACGCTACGGCAGCCTCCTTGGCCGCTTTGGTCTTCTTCTCATCGCCCTTACTCCCCTCTTTATCCACATCCATTGCGGACGGCTGTGCGCTCCCCCCTGCCCCGCCCGTTGGCGGTTCAGAGGGTTGGACAGGGGATTCCTTTGTGCGGGCTTTGCCGAAATAATGTCCTGGGATCTGCACGCTCCCAGTGGAGCCACCGCCAGTCTCTCTTGGACGCTTGGCGGTGTGAGCCGACCCAGTATGTACAGCAGGAGCCGACCGCCTAGGAAGGCCCTTACTGACCGACAGAGATGGAGGAGGTGGCTTCATCTTGGGAGCCGGCTCCGCCTTGGGCGCCGGTTCCGTCTCTCGCGGCATTGCCTCACAGATGATTATGGCAGCCGTGTAGACGCTTTGGTCACTCAGCTCCACTTCACCCAGAAGCATGGCCTGGAGAATACCAGCCACGCGTAGGCGGCGGTATTTCTTGATAGCCGGGACGAAAGACTTGTCCTCAATCATGCCCGTGTCAAACCCCTCCAGTAGGTTGAAAATGCCGGAAAAAGCACCGACGACTTGAGGGTCTTTGACGCCTTCCTTGACTTGCACCAACTGCGTCTCAGCAGTGGTGCGATTACCGTACTGATCGGACTTTGCCGTCAAGTGCGGGTAGCAAATCCTGAGATTTTCCGATAGCCGAGTAGGCCTCTCATCAGACAGCGCATTGGCTGCGTTCTTCGCTTCGGCTGGAAGCGGACCCAAGGTGCAGGCGCAGTTCGGGTTCATATAGTCCGCCTGCTGCCGCGCCGCCAAAGACGAACCCCTCGAGCGCGGGGCAGCGCCCGCCGCTCCGCCGGCCGCGGATGCAGCCGCTGCCATGGCGCGAGTTTGCGCCCGGGAAGCGGTAGGATACCACTAAAACAAGATAAACAACGAAGTAATAAAGAACCCCGAGATAAGGGATGCCTCCCACACGCAAAGGTGTGTAAACCTTGGGTGTCAACTGCATCAGTACGAAGGGGCAATTTCCCCTATTGTAAGACCGAATATGGTCATGCCTATGACAAACAGTCGTGCATTGACAACGACCCTGCTACACCACTGCACATGAAGCTGCAAAGCTACCCTATGAACATGCCCACCCGGGCGGAAACTGACACAACCACAAACCAGCTACTTGAGGCGAATGTGCCTGAACTAATGTCGCGAATTTGCGGTTGTTAGTGCAGCATGACTAATGCTGTTGTGAATAATGTCCATCAAGCCTACTCAGTTCAAGGCTGTTTGAAGAGCAGCGCGGGTCACATATTTTACAACTAAGTCATGCACAAGAGGATCAACACGTGTAGTGCGATACATCCTGTTGCATTTGAAAACTGGGAAAGAGTTCACATGTCGTGAAATACAAATTAATGTCAATGCATGCACATGATCCTTATTTACAAGACATGAGCAATAATGTACAACACGGCTATAGCGGTTTACGCCAAGCTTGACAAGAATATCGCGATTAGCAATCCAGGTATTCGGCTGTATAAAAATGCCTACGGAAAACTTCGTGTTCAGCGCGTGCTCAATTAAGTCGTTCAGACATGATTGGCACTGCTCTACTTGGTCACGTGCGCGCCTGATCTTGCTCCAATTCCCTCGCGTGGATGCATCGATCAAACTGCTATATCTGCATAACAAAATGTTAGGTCTGGAGCCTTCAATTGTACCCCGTCTAGGGATAACAGGGCAAAGATTGGCCGGTCTAACAAAGTAGGTAAGCCATCTACCAAACTGAGGTTCAGGCGTTATGCCAAGCTCAGAATCGACGAAAATGTTTCGCGTGTCGCAAACATTTGATCGATCCTCAACTATGTCAAAAACCATATAGCTGGATTCAGCTAGCTGAATGAATTTGTTGAAAAATGAATTTTGATCGGTTTCCATGCGTACCCCCCTAATTGGGGGGAGAACAGGTGCAGCAGGCTTTACGACAGGGAGGGTGGGATGGCTAATGAATTTCTCCAGGAATCCTGGATTAAACATTCCTAAAGTCTGCAGATTCCTACCCCATGTCACCTTGTCTACGCACGCTTTGGTGAGAATGTCCGCGCCTTGGTAATGCGATGGACATGCTACGAAACGAAAAATCTGTTCATTGTAGACTTCATTGAGCCAACTAATGTCGATTCGCTGAGTACGCGACATATATCGCATGTTTGGGTTGTTTCCAGTGATAATGATGCGGCATGCGGCCTCATTATCTTCCATACAATTCACCGTGACAGGCTTACCGGTGCCTTGACCGATAGCAAACTGCCAAAGCTGTGCAAGTGGCATGCCTTCCTTGGCCACGCCATGGTCTAGTGCAACGATCTCCGCTTCGGGAGTCGATTTGGATACCGAAGTTTGCTTCTTGCTAACTGCGGTAATGGGAACATATGTCCTTGGGCCGACTAGGCAAATAAGGACACCAGATGTACTCTTGGAATCGGTACGATCTCCAGCGAGATCGGCATCGCAGTAAGCGACGATTTCAATGTCACTAGGCATATCGCAGACCCATCCGTATAGGTGTAGGTCTAGCGTCGAGTTGATATAGGAAACAATCCTATGAAGCTTCTTATCGCACAGTCGATTCCACTTAGTGATTCGACTGGCCAAAGCCTGTACAGGTCTAATTAGGTCGTATCGACCCATTCTAGCACCATATAAAATTTTCATGAGAACTGCAGCTGCAGCGTCGCCTAGGGCACCGGGCTGTTCAGCAATCACGTCTGTTGGGCAAGGAGACGGCTGCCCAAACAGCTGATCTACTTCCGGGTTGATGGGATTCTCATCAAACTCCGGTTTACTTTCATCCAGAAAAGGCGTCTCAGGCTTCACCAGAGGTCTAGGGTACTTGGGGAGGCATAGCTCCTTGTACCTATCAACGCATGCTTCCATGAAGCACGCCTCGTTATATTTGATGATCTTCACCCGAGCCGGGTCGAATTTGACCTCGTCAGCCCGAAGTCGTTTCTCTCCGAAACGAATGTCAGGCATCTCCTTGGATGGTGGATGATCCACAGTCCAAGCAGTGCGAGGATCGAAGAAACCCTGTACATCTGCTGCAGCAAACTCATGCTCGCAGCCCAGATACCGCTTTAGGGTACCCGGCGGTTCCATCGTAATTACCCGACTAATGAGGTCCCATCCGATCGAAAGGCTAGCGGATGGGCCACTCATCTTGAAGTCATCAACATACACCACAAGAAAAAGCTTATACTTAGGGTGATAAAACAAACTCGGCCATTCCGGGACACGGATAAATCCGACCTCAATAAGCCTCGCTTCGCAATGCTTTTCCCAGAACGTGCCGGCATCAGGATGCCCGTATAGGGCAAGAATCAATGGACAGACCGGATCGTCATAGCCAGCGTCTACCCACGCTTGCGGCCATTGATCCTTAGGAAGACGCACCCATGTCGTGGGACCCAGTAGCTTAGCTTGGGTATAGGCGGATTCGCCATCACTGACTTGTAGTGCGTGGCCAGGCAACATGCCATATGCATCACACATCTTGCCTGCGGCCATTGTTGCCGGGCAGGAGGTAGCTTCGGAAAACATGGCCCAGTGATTTGACTGGTCCCTCACAAAGCATCCCTCAAACACCACTCTCCCTTTGTACTTCCTATTAGGATCATCCTCAGGGAGTTCATGATTCTTTTCCACACATATGTCAAAAATTCTTCCTACATGGACTGTCTTGCCATTTGCTCGCGCTTCGGCAGCAACTTTCTTCCACTCTCTAACTCTCAATTCATCCCAACATCCCAACTTTCGGAGCTTTGTCCACTCCTTGAGGAGAGCTGCACGAGCCTTGTCGTTGCCAGCTTGCTCTTTCTTCGTCACAGGCCTTGCTACACAGGCGTAAAAAGTTGGTATGCCCTGTAGGTTGGGTTGATGCCCCGAAGCCTTGTTCGATCTGGGCATCGGCGGAACAGGATCTCCATTTAACCCTATGGCGGGACCAGCGGGGTACCCGCCGGTACTGCCGAAGCCATTAACCCCCCTGACGGTTACGTCGGGTTGTTTGACAGTGATCTTGGCATCAACAATCATGACTTTCTCGAGTATGAGTTGAGCGATCCTGTCTCCAGGTCGAACTCGGAACTCATAGTCAGAGTGATTAAAAAGCATCACTCTCACTTCTCCTGAGAAATCAGGGTCAATTACTCCTGCACCCACGTCTAGCATGTGCTTGACTGCCAGACCTGATCTCGGTGCGATGCGGCCGTAAACTCCGCTTGGGAAGGTAAAGGCGCATCCAGTTTGCACAAGAGCACTTCCCTTAGCGGGAACGATGATTTCATTGCACGAGCTTAAATCTAAGCCCGCAGAGCCAGGCGCTTGCCGAGTAGGGAGAGTTGCATAACTGTTCAACATGTGGACGAGCAAGGCATCCTTGTCTCGTCTCCATGCACACGGATCGGCCTCCGTTACCTCAACAGGCGCAGCAGGAGCGTCGTCCTCCTCGCTCAAGGTAGCAGGGGCAGCCGCATAGGGCTTATGCCCGTAAAGACCTTTAATTACGGCTTTACACATCCCAATAGGATATCGCGCAGTCAAGGGCGTAAGACTTCCCTCGATCCTGGCGTGGGGGTAGCCTATTTCGTGGCTACACGTGCGCCCTCGTAGCTCGTTGGCTAGTTCAGGGCAAGAAGTGGCGATCCGCCACTGCTTCCTGATGGGAACACCATCGGACGTTTGCATTCCAAAGTCGCAACCGTCAACATCGACACACCTGATGTCGGGATCGTCGATTAGACGCCTCATAAATGGCTGTTTCCAACCAAGGCAATGCCTCGGCCACTCGAATGCAATTCTACCTCCCTTAAAACGCACGCGTTTGGCGACACGAAGGAAAGCAGCAAACATGACCATCGACGTTCGTCTAGCTTCGTTGAGCTCTACTGCGAACTCGGGACCGTACTGAGACAAATTAACGTACTGCCAAGTACTCCACGGTCCGCACGGGATCGAGCCCCATAAGTCACAACCAGGATTCAGATCAACGATCTCGATCAATCTGGTCATATCCTTATTCTTTAAAATGTCGAACGACTCTTTGTGTACGCGAATCGCGTCACCCCCCTGTTCCAGCATTGTGGCGGAGAGCTTAGAGTCAGGTTCGCATGCAAATTCTATCAACAATCTCCGCTTTATCAAAGCGGGTCCAGCTGGTTTGGAGGGTGCGGCTTCGCCAGCACGCGCTCGTCTTCAGAGCTTCCTCCCTTTCAGCCTCGATGTATATCCTTCGCATACCGACGGACATACCTTTCCAGTCAGTAGAAGAAATGGAGTTGGGTTTACCAGATCCAGAATAGGACCTCTCCTTTCTTTCCTCCTTCTGCTCATAATCAAGCTCATCACCGTGTAAGGTGTGGGCTTTAGGCTCACCTGCGTCGAGGTCTTTGACTTTGTCTAGCCTATTTTTAAACTTGGTCAAAGTGACCCTCGGAGCCCTAGAAGGAGCATGCCCTTTATCATACAGAATGGTCACACCAGTCCAGAATCTTTGAGTTCTGACTCGATGCCCTGGATTCAGGATTCTCCTGTCATCACGGATACACTGCTGCGTAGAGTCAATGTATTTTAGATGAGTGACACGATAATCATCCACATCCGCTTGGGACGGGCCTCCTGGAGGCAGTGGAGATCTATCATCCCCGAAAAAGGCTTGCCTAGCATCAACATGATGTCTGTGCCAGGATTTGGACTCTTCATCACGTACCCAGTGGTCCCTTTCAGGAGCATCAGCAGGTGCTTCAGAATCAACAGCAGGATCACTACTGTCATCGTTAGGATGATCAGTACCCGGACCAACGGCATTGAGCTGGTTGTCCGGTTCGGTTGGAGCATCCGCTTTGGGAAGACCCTTTCCTTCTCCAGTATCTAGGAGCTGGACCTCCCTAGTCAAACGCTCATAGGCGGCCAACATGGGAAAAACGTATCCCTCTTCGGGGTTCCGCCAAATTCTTTTGACTTGGTGAACACTGGGTCGGGAAAATCCGTTCCTAAAGTGTTCAAGATCGGCAACGTAGTAGTCGCCCTTCCACTGGCCACCGGGCTCTAATCTATAACCCAGGAAAATCCCAGGCTTCGACACTGGCCCGAATTTGGGCGCTTTAGATGCAGGGTCAATCTTCTGTGCCGGCATAGCGGGCACGTTACTGTACTCGTCCTCTCCGTGATCGGACGGCCCTGAATCATCAGCTAGTTCATCATCTCCTTCAGGCTCATAATCGGAGTCCTCAAGAGGGTCAAATTCTTTTGGCTTTACAGTGAAATACGTCTCGCCAGTCCACGGGGCTTTTAGCTCCTTGGTGGAATCTGGGCCGTATCTCCAGTCTACGGAGTGTATCATTTCTCCATTTTCCTCATCATACTGAACCCATGTATCACGGTCAGCGGTGAGACGAATATACTCGATTGGAGCATCAACGCTGTCAGCTTTGAATAGCTTAGTCCTTGGTTCAACATGCACTCTGACGAGTTTGCCAGATTCTTCATCGAAGATCCAGTGATCTTTTGTAGGAATTTCATCAGCTTCGTGATGGTCGTCCCGTTCGGAGGCGTTTTTGAGCCCCCCCTTTTCGAGCCTACGCGGTTTTGGCGCGATTGGCTTGAAATCAACAAGACATCCGAATGGGATGAGCTGACCGGGAAAGTCCCTGTCATCGTTTCTCTTTCCCCATGCGGTTCCTTCACCTCGATTTTCGAGATTTCTGGCTGCGCAAAATGCGCGAACGGCAAATGGCCACCATTTGGGTGATAAGCCGGCTTGTCTGAGGAGTACTCTTGCTCCATGCAGAACTAGCTTCACTTTGTTTTCAATGATGCCATTCGTCTTTGGCATTCCGGGTGTGGACATGTGATGCACCCAAGCCATTCGGCGAGTAGCCGCAAGAAACTCTCTAGCTTGGTCCGAGTATAGCAGACCAATCTTGGGTTCAGGACCCATAAACTTGTGAAAAGCTTCTACCGTATTAGGTACAGACCGACTGAAAACAGGGAGTACATCTATGTACTTAGTCGCAAGATCGTAAAACACGACTGCGTCTGTTTCACCATTCACACCACGGTCCTTTAAACCGTGTAACACCATCGTGTCAACAGTGACAATATCACCGAATTTCGTGCATTCATGCGCGTCGGCACCGCCCCGGCGGTGCAAACGCACGTTTTCCATCTTTGCGCGTTGGCAATGTGGGCAAAAAGGATTCTTTGGCAAATGTGACATCATGTGTTGAAGCGTTTCAAGCTATTACGTAACTGGGCCTGGTTTGCGTAGCCCTCAAATTGTTTTGTTCCAACAACTGCCTCGTCGAGCGCGTCAGCCTCAGAGGGCACCTCGGGTGATGAATCGTTCATGCTTGATTGCTGGACCAGGCATTGCAGTATCTGGGACATGCATCTAAATTTCAGGGCTCAGCATAACCAGCCCTTTGAAACGAATTGTAGGACGTTGCATAACATCAGAGCCTAACAGTTCTCGGATAGATGATGAGAACAGGCGTGTAAGCATCCCACAGAGCATCGAATCCACACACCTACGCCCTATCGATACAATCGAGGGTGTATTATCCATGACGAAGGCTTCAATATCCTCGTCAAGTGACTCAACAGTTGCATCAACTCTACCTTGAGTCCCAGCAACTCCATTTGCGGTTTGCAAGGAATGTTGGATTCGCCCATTCTTGATGTGGCGATGATCCTGTGTGGGAATGTCGTGCATCCCAACCAAATCGAAAGGACACCCAGTGTCAGCAAGCCACCGGATTTCAATTTGTGGGCCAGGCATAGCAGGCATCTGATCAGGAACATTTTCCCTGATCATTCGAGGGCGACGAGCCCACCTATTATCAGGTACATACTCACCTAATTGCAACTGTACAATCTGTCTAGTAGTGGCAGCTAGGATTCTAGCATTTTCCTCGGACATCGCAATCACCTCGGGAGGTTGACGCAATCTATCCGGGTGAATGGGGTGAGAATGTGACCGCCGATTCATGATCGGCCTAGGCTCGTCACGTGTCCTTATATTCTCAACTTGCTGAATTTCAACATTGTCATTGAAACTCAGCCTGCGAGCAGTGAGCTTAATCCTCACAGCCTTCGCGAGCTCAGAGTTATACTGGCCGCACTTACCGGGCAGGTAATAGAATTCCGTCCTAATGTCAATTGGCCCAGGAATCCGTCTGAATAAAACGGATTTGCGAGTCGGTACACTCAAATCGACATCATCAATCAGAGCGTTGTCCGAGAGACGAATCGTTCGTCTGCGAATTACAGCTCTGATATTCGGGCCGCCCGGACATGTACCTTGCAGTGTACGAGCGCCAATAGTGGTCACTGACCACTCCATTGTCCCTTCAGGGCGTTGAAACCGAGCTCTATACTCTTCATATGCCTTGGCTATGGGATGAGCAGGGCAGGCAACAAGCCCTATAGCCTGAGGGTGACGGCCCGCCCCTCTCAAAAACCCGCTGACAAATCAGGGGCAGGACTATATGTCCTGTCGTCAGCAGTGGTAGTAGGTTCAGCAGACTCGGGCTGCGCATCGACTCGGTCGCTGGGGCCGCAGTGTGTTGCTTCGCTTCTTTCAGCAAATGCTCAGGTGGCTTTGCATGCTTGTAATCACACTTATCCCTCATGCACTTTCCATAGGAAACCCATTGGGCGCAATATCCTGGAATCAGGGGAGGACGCTCCTTGCGTTTCGCATCGGAACTCCCAGTTCTTGTGTGTGCGAATTTGCACTCTTGTCCGCGCGAACAGTATCCACGCGCGAAGTCCCTGCACGCATCAATCGCAGGAGCGCCAGGCGACGTAGACCTGGGCCTCCTTGGGGGCTCGCCCCTAGGGCTAGGCGTACGCCGCTTGTCCTGCTCCCGATTCCTGGGAGAGTACCTATCCCTTCGATGAGGACTTGGGGTATTACCGGTCCTCTTCCTCGGATCACTAGGAGGCCGATTAGGCCTATGGGAATCTCCAAACGGAGATCGTCTCCTAACAGGAGGACCAGGAGCACCAGGTTTCTGGGCTCTGTCCCTGGACTGAGATCGCTCATAAAAGTCTTTGTGCATATTGACCTGATTCTTACGAACCCTCCAACGGTCAATTTCGTTCTTGCAACGAGCACGAAGCCATTCATAGCTACAAACATCAGGGTTGGATATGTTTCTATCCCATTCCCTGATATCATGAGCCAAACAGTTGAGGTGTCTAACCTTCTCACTGAATAGCGACCGCTTTACCTGTTCGGTCAGCGGTTCATCGAGACCCGCAAGGATGTGATCCCACTTCGCGATGAACCTTTCAAGTCGCTCCTCTTCAGTATAGAAAGATGATGTACTGCATCGTAAGTTTGAGAGCTCAATTATCCTGAACGATTGCTCTCCGATATTCGCAGTCCTTAAGTGGTCGTATAAGAGCCACAGGATCTGCCTACTCTTGATGCGATTGTTGGAGCGTTGAGCGGCTTCGGTGAGACGATTAATCTTATCGATGATCGCAACAGTCTTGATGCACTTCCGAATGGCTGCATTGAACCTGGCTTCGAGGATGTGGTACTTACATTCCCCATCCAGTTCATCAAAGGTCTTTGCCTTCTCGACTTCAGTTAGCCAATTGATGACGTAAAGTCCATCATAGCTGTAGGCATTGCTAACTGCTTCCTTCATATTGGCTATCCATACCCTCAGCCCAGCCGCGTCGGGCTCTGGCGGGAGGTCTATGGGAATGCACTTAGTCGCAGCTGTACAGTTCGGATCATGTTGGCTACCGTACCCGCCGCCACCAGTTCCGAAAAGATGCTGTGGAACCTGAGAACTACCGATTGACAATGCACATACAGGACAAAGGCGAGTAGCCTTCGGAATGCAACTTGCACATGCCCTTTTCATGCATATCTTACATTCTTCAATTTTGCTGGGGTCAGGAATATCCCGATCACACATCCGACATTTCTTGTCAGGAGGATCGGGGCCACGCATGGTCGGCGGCTCAAGGCCTGAAGGATCCTTCGGCCTTGTACCGTTTGGATCGAATCCTGGATAATATCCGGTTTCACGTTTATCCAGGGGCACGGGTTGCGTAGCCTTCGGAGGCCTCTGAAGGTCAGCCGCGTTGGGTTGACCCCCAGTTGGAGTGTCACGGAATCTGTCAACGGGTGGCCGCAGAGGCGGCGAGTACGACCGCGTCGGGTTCGTCTCAGGTACGCCTCCAGGCGATCTATTCCTGACACGGTTACCATCGGGATCCCTTCTTCTCCTAGTTTCATCCCTGAGGCACGCAAGACAACAGGGACCCTGGACAAATCCAAATCTCCTGTAGTCATC
>CAUJNA010003453.1:0-70162 GCA_963377175.1 Effrenium voratum | reverse complement strand
GAGTGAGATGTGGCAGAGTGAGATGTGGCTGAGCGAGTTGTGGCTGAGTAAGTTGTGGCTGAGTAAGCTGTGGCTGAGTGAGTTCTGCCTGACGAGTTGTGGCTGAGTGATTTCTGGCTGAGTGAGTTGTGGCTGCGTGAGTTGTGGCTGAGTCATTTGTTTCTGAGTGAGTTGTGGCAAAGCGAGCTGTGGCAGAGTAAGTTGTGGCTGAGTGAGTTGCGGCTGAGTGAGTTGTGGCTGAGTGAGTTGCGGCTGAGTGAGCTGCAGCTGCGGAGCTGCAGCTGCGGCTGAATGAGATGTGGCTGAGTGAGATGTGGCCGAGTGAGTTGTGGCTGCGTGAGTTGTGGCTGAGTCAGTTGTGGCTGAGTGAGTTGCGGCTGAGTGAGTTGTGGCTGAGTACGCTGTGGCTGAGTGAGTTGTGGCTGAGCGATTTGTGGCTGAGTGAGTTGTGGCTGAGTGAGTTGTGGCTGAGTATGCTGTGGCTGAGTGAGTTCTGCCTGACGAGTTCTGCCTGACGAGTTGTGGCTGAGCGATTTGTGGCTGAGTGAGTTGCGGCTGAGTGAGTTGTGGCTGAGTCAGTTGTGGCTGAGTGAGTTGCGGCAAAGCGAGCTGTGGCAGAGTGAGTTGTGGCTGAGTCAGTTTTTGGCTCAGTGAGTTTCGGCGGAGTGAGTTGGCTGCGTGTGTTAAGAGGGAGGTCTGACCCTGGGTTCACGTGCTACCATGAACAAACACTGCGGGAATGTGTAGCGGGCTCCATTGGGGAAGAGGGGCTCATGGACTCACCGGATGGGCTTTTCCCAGTCCGAAAGCTGCAAGGGCCACTGGATAGTGGCCAAAAGGTGAGAGGCTTTGTGGCATAGACTGTGGGCAAGCCCATGAAGCTCCCAGAAGGAGCTTGTGATGGAGGACCCCTCTCGGTGAGAGGAAGGAAATGGCATGAGATGTGAGGTGTCACAAGTCGTGTCAAGTTGTTTATGTCTAGCATGAAGGTGCGCAGTCTTTGAAGCGGCCAAGGGCGATGCAAACAATGGGTTTGAGAGTGCACTCCCTCGAGCACACAAGATGACCCTTCATGGCTCGCACTGACGAGCACCGCCGTTTCATGAACGGAGTCGGCGGGACTTTCCGAACAGGCCGCGCGCCTTCTCCCGGAGCCGGACCCAGCGGCGCACGGGGTTCTCAAAGGGACCTGAAGCCCGGAAGCCCGGAAGGCGGCACGGCATTGGCACTGGCAAGAGCGGCACTGGCAGATCCAAAGAGATTCAAACCCGATCCGCGCCTGTGAGCTCACGGGGCTTCTCCCGTAACAGGAGCCGCTTTGTCCAGCCTGGCGGCCTGTCGCGTTTGCAACACTGACATGAATTGAAGTAAGGCCTGTCCCGAGCCTGAGAAACCGTGCAGCGTAAACTGCTTTGCGCTGCGACATGGCTTTGCATGAACTCGAAAGATTACGAAGTTGCCAGCTCAGAGTCTCCCTGTTGGTTGCAGGATGCACTCCAAGGCTTGACCTGATTCACTTGTTCTGGAGCCGTCCAGCTCTGATAGCTTTGAAGTGTTTGCTCCTTCCTTCGGCCGGTAGTTTGCCATGTTACAGAATGTGCCTTGCTGCTCCTTGGCACAGCGCCTTTCCTTTTTTGACATGCAGCCAGGCGGTGGCCCCCCTTCATCTTCTAATTCATCCTGGGCTAGGTCAGACTCGTCTGACTCCTCGTCGCTCTCTTGTTGGCTCTGCCGGGGGCAGGCGCATTTCACCCAGTCGTGAGCCAAAGCCTCAAACACAACGCCCATCCGAAACGTGAAACTCTGAGATGACATGAGAACTGAAATCTTGAGCACTCCTGCGCTGCCGTCAGCCGTTGATGGGGATGCAGGCAGAGCAGCTGCAAAATAAACTCCACGACCTGTCTGCCGACCAACCAGACTCGAATGATTCATTGACGTGACTGCGCTCCCCGCCAGTGGGGATGCGTCTTCCCATGCCTGACAGCCATCAACGCTTTCGCTTCCCTTTCACTTGCCGGGCCTCCCCCTCAAAGTGGATGTCCCGATTCACAATCTTGCGATATGTTCCTGAGCCAAGAACACTCTCCCCATCTGCCTATCTGCGATCCCGATCGACATCGGACCACATGAAGCGACCTCGAAGACCGTCAGGGCCATCTCCGACAAATGGCAAGCATCCACTGATCCTGAGCTCCAAGCTGCCCGAGCTCAAGTCACACAAGTCGCACAAGTCGCGCATGCTTGGGGCCAAGCAAGGAATAGCAAGTCACGCCCAATGCCCACAAGTCGATCTCAGGACCATACCTGAGTCATGGGAGTCATGGCCATGTGAGCCTCTCTGTGTGCGAAAAATCAAGTCGCACAAGGCTGGGGCACTCCTCCTGCCGGATCATCTCCGGAGCCAAGTAAAAATCTGAGCCCTTGAAGGAGTTTGCCCTTGGCGGACGGCATCGACCGGAGATCTTGCCCACTGCCATCTTGGCAATGCCAAAGTCGCAAACCTGGCACTCTGTCGACTTTGCACCTCCACGCTTTGCAACACTTCAGCACGTTTCAAGCACCTTGATGTCATCGCTGTCGGGAGAAACCATGAGGATGTTCTCCGGCTTCAAGTCCTAAAGTTCAAGAGTTCCATTTCTTCTACTGCACGCCTGAATTTCGCAAGGCGGCCCGGTGCATGATCCCTCTGTTGTGCATGTAGGCAACTGCCTGAGCTGTGATCTGTGACTGGACCCGTGATGCAGAAACCTGCCTCGAGAATCTCTTGCACAACGTACGCAGCGTTGGGCTCCTTTGCTCTTCGGTTCTCAAGCATGCAAGCAAACCGCACGGTGGGCCTCAAATCGACCCAGGGATACAAGGCGATCGAAGAGCTGGCCTCCTGGGTAGGTTCATCGTTTCCGCGCAATCTCTCACCATGTCCACACAGAGCTGCTGTACACTTGGCACTCCTTCACAAAGCTCAAGCACCAAACGCGTACTCCGAGGGTCCTGGAGCATTAAACCAAACGCACGGTCGAAGTCATGGCCTGGCCTCGATGTAGACATCAACCAAATGAATAATTCTGGGATGCTGTCCTTGCACCGACCGAGAATGCGAGAATGTCAGGCCTGCCAATCCGCTCAACGCAACTCCAAGCTCCGGGCCCAAGGCATGCAAAACACGAATTTCCTGAGATGCGCGCAACTCAGTGAACACTCTGGGACTATAGAGAATGGAGCACGTTGCCGTACTGGGGCCTTCCCCAATGTTCATGTGCTCCATGGTCATGGGTGCTGGACCTTCAAGCTCTTTACGCGGCTCCTTTGCTAGCTTCTTATAAAGCTCCTTATGATGCTTCTCTACAAGGAGGCTCCTTGTAAAGCTCCTTGTAAAGCTCGCTCTAAAGCTCTTTATGCGGCTCCTTATAAAGCTCCTTGTAAAGCTGGCTCTAAAGCTATTTATTAGCCTCGACCCCAAACAGCAAAAAAACACGACAGGTCTGTATAACCCAAAAAAGGCTTGTCTCCTTCATGTAAGGTGCGAAATTGAGTAGCTTATGTGAGCAACGAATAGTTACAATCAGTCCATGTGTGTCCCTGTAGGAAGTCCCCTTTTTGGGGAAGAGGACACATCGGGTCCATCCGTCTCCTTGTGACGCCGGGTAAAAGCATCGATGTTGTTCATCGACTTCGAGGGGGAAAATGCCATGTCAATGCCATGTTCAAGAGTGAAGGCGCCGGGGATTCGGGGTGAATCAACCTAACACCTGGCATTAATCAAAGGAAGTTTCGAAGGAACCTTCGTAGTACGGACACTCAATGCACGTTTCCATCACCGCAGCATTTGGTAGCCGTCTCGCTACTCTGCTGAAACTTGCGCATCAGTCTTAGCAGCTTGCGGCCGAGACTGGACACACGCCACTTCTGGTTGCCATCTTCTTCTCGAGCTCGACGAAAGGTCTTGCCACAAGCAAAGCAAGAGAGCAATTGCATAAACTTGCAGACTGCGCCTTGTAGCGTTTCGGCCGGGACATCCTCACCTAGCAACCCAGACACACGCCGCGCCAAATTGGCAAGCGTCGGCAAAGGTGCCCGTTTGGCGCGCACCTCTCTGTCACCCGGCACAGCTCCAGAAAACCCTCATCAGTGTTTGAGCCGGCACCCAAGATGGCCAACGCATGGCTTTGCTCCATGCGCCCAACGCCACTCCATTCCGGAACAAGCTTGGCTTTTGGGCCTTGCGTTCACTCAGCTCCAGCAGCACTGCAATCAACTGGCCGGGTTCGTGAACTGCTTCCAAGTTGTCAAGGTCAGCGAAGTAGGTTGCCAGGAAAAGGCTCCTATGCATCAACCAAGTTTTTCGAGGAGAACTCAACAAGTGCAGGGACGATGTGAACAACTTACAAGCCGATCGATGGTTTGGCTGGGGACGCGACAGGCTTTTCCAGGACAATTCTTTCTGGAAACCGGTTGCATGGATCTCCTGAGACAAAGGCTACACATAGGCCTTTGGCAGGGTCAAGGCAAGGCGGTTGGTTGGCCTAGAAGAGGGTCCAGGGAAGGGGGTTGACAGGCCTACGAGAAGCTGCAGGCAGAGTTGGGAAGGATTGCGGTAGGCCTGCAGTAGGGCCTAGGCAAGACGGTTGCTAGGCTCGGAAGAGGGTCAAGGGGGTTGATAGGCCTTGGCTAACCCTACGGTTGATAGGCCTTGGCTAGGCCTACGGAAGGGGGGTTGGCAGGTTTTGGCAAGGCTGCTGGGAGGGGCTGGCCCTGGCCTACACAGCAAGGCCTGTGCCGGGAGTGGCAAACCTACGAGACACCAAAGGCAGACGGACTTAAGAACGGTGGCAAGCCTTGGGCCATTGCGTGGACAGGCCTTGTGGAGGGCTACATGCGCAGGGTCGGTACAGGCGTGGTGTCGGGCGACGCAGACCACACACGCGTAGGCCGCGGACGAGCTGCTTGCGTTTTGGGGCGCCAAAGTGACCTCGAGAACGCACGAACGGAGCATGGCCGAGGACAAGCGTGGAAGTAGCCCGCCGCTACCAAATGCAACTGGAAGTGAAGACAACGTCTGGGAGCAAGAAACCCTCGCGCGCAGCAAACGCGCATCCAGGAATGCCACGCCTACGTCGCGGATTTGTTGCCTTGGAAGTCAAGTGTGAGACGAGATGCAGGCAAAACGAGGCGACATTGGGACGGGAAGCGCGAGCTTGCCGCCACTGGTCTTGTTGGCTTGCGCGCGCGACGGGCGATCGGGGTGCAAGCGCTTGCTGAAGGGAAGCAGCAAGAAGTGCCTGGCACGTTCAGGGAGTATCAGCACACATTCTGTTGAGCAACTTGGGCATGTTGACCAAAACACGCAAAGACTGTTCCAAGCATAGCCGGGCGAGTGCTATGAAAACGAAGAAAGACCCATGCGGCTGCCAGGCGGTTGAGTATGAGCCGATATCCAACTGAAGCTTACAACGCAAGGCATTGGTCGTTGCGTCGAAAGTAATTAAAAGTAGGCCAAGGGACAGCTACCGCCAAGAGATTATCTAGCAGAACAAAGAACACGCGGCACACGGAGCTCTTCACAGTGTCTGCCGCGCTGCCCGGCCTTTCGGTCTGCGCGCGACGAGAAAAAGGTTGTGTCTGCAACGCAAGAGGCAGCGGTCTAGCAGCAAGCCAAACGGAACAAGTCATGCGGGAAACCTGGCTAGCACCTGCATGCTGTGGGTCCGAAAAAGAAAACGTGATGCGTCAAGCCAGCTGAATATCTCGATCCTGGCGGGCGCACGGGACTTTCGCCGTCGAGCAAAACCCGGCACGATGATTCGAGGGGAACACAACAACAAACCCGGCTTCCCAAGGATGCAAAAAATGGTGCAGGACTCGCTTCATCGAAAGGAGTTTGTCCAGCGGTCTCGCGCGAGGACATGTCCGGCAACTTCCAGCACGTGACGCTGGCCACAGGCGACAAAAAGTTCTCGGAAAAGGGAGACAACGGGAAAGAGACAGGTAATTATCACCTCTTGCTTGCTAACTCTTTTCATCACCTCTCGCCTGCTGACTCTTTGCCTTGAAACTGAGCTAAACAAGGGACCGGAACAAGGAAGTTGCGAAGGTTCACTTCTCCTGTCTTGCTCTTTTTTTCTCGCGGGCGGGCTTGCAAGGAGTGTGTCAACAAGGCGCGGGCAAGGAGCGCAGGTGACACATTGCGAGGTGAGACAGTGGTGAGACAAAGGTGAGACAGCATGCGAGGAAAAGAAACACACGCACAACGTGCACTGACATAAACCTAAAGTAAGGCTACCCGACTTCGGGGGGCATCGGACTCAGGACGGCTGCGGCGCCAGGGTCTGTTCAGCCTGCGCCACGCCAAAGGAAGCGGCGCAGCCAGGACAAATTCAGCACCGCGGACAGCGGAGCGTTTCATTCTCGGCGCGCGAGAGCGCACATCAGCGTAGGAGTCAGGCAACTTTGTGCCGCGGCGCGCGAGCCATGGTGCGGTCGCGCGCCGGCGGCGCGAGTTTGCCAAAATTTAAAAACATCGGGGGAGGCGCGCTGCTTGTACAGAGGAAGTTAAATGAACCGCGTGCATCAAAAGAAGGAGACCGGCGCTTCTTCCGGCATGAGGCGGCATCTTTGCGCCGGTCTCTGAGGTCGAGCCACTCAGCCCAAATGAAGCACATGTCGGGGTCCAAGCCGCTGTGCTCAGGCAAGCTCCTGTGACCAGAAGACCGAACAAAAAGACGAAGCTCGAAAAAAATGGGACAGACCAAGCATCGTCAGTGAACTCGCCGCCAGCCAGGAGCTCGCGCAGGCGCCGGAGGATGTCGCTCTCCTCGTTCTCAATGGCAGCGTCCAGGGCCATATAGGCCCGCAAGTCCCTGGAGGTGTCCGCGCGGATCGCGTAGATGTTCCGGAGATTGTTGAGGGCGAGTTGGTCGGTCCCCCCCCGCAAGCGCAGGGTGTCGCAAAGAGCAGCATCATCATAGAGGTCGAAGCCTCGGGCTGGGCTAGCTGCAGGCACCAAACGCTCCGTGGCTGCGCTGGACGCTGTGTCAGGGCGTGTTGGGAAGGGGGCGGCAGAGGAAGCGCTCGCGCAAGACGGAACGTGCTGGGATGGTGTTGCAGCAGGTTCCAGCTTTGGCTGGTTGGCAATGGGCATGGGGGAGGCGGGAGGAGCCGGGCGCGCAGCAGGCTGCAAGGGTCAAGGCGGGAGCCGCGCCGCTGCGCGCGCGGCGCCTGCCGTGCGCGGGACGGTGTCCGGCCTGCGCATGATGACGCTGCACTTGACGGAGCTCAGCTGCCAGCTGGTCATCCACGTACTGCACGAACCCGGCGAGACGCCAGTTGCAGGCGTCAAAGCGCCGGAACTTCTCCAGGCCAGCATCCGTGAACTGTATCTCGCAATTGGGCCGCCCCTGCACGAACCGGTAGCACCGCTTCATGCCAGAGACAGTGTCCGCGCGGCGCGGCAGCAGGTCACGCCGAAGCCAGCGCGATCCTGCAAGGGCTTGCCATCTTCGTTGAGGACAGAGTCTGGCAGCCGCACGTGGGGAGGTGGGAGCGCGTAAGGGTTCTCCACGGGAGCAGTGAAGAAGAGGTACGGCTCTCGCGTCGCCAAGGACGCAGCGATGACGTCGTCATCGACGCAGAATCTTGTCCGCGTCGCGGGCGTTGATTCCAGAGATTTGCAGGAGCTGCACCTTGGGCGGCTGGTCCCCGAGTCGGACCTGACGGTACAGGGCGAACAAGTCTTTTTTATAGCCTTTCCCCTGGTCCCTGGAGGACCGCCCATCAGGACGTTCAAGTCACTCTGGCGAGCTTTCGTTCTTTGGCCGTTGCCATACAAACCCATGTGAATCCAGCAATCTCATCGTGGCCATGCAGAATGCCGTGGAACACTCTATCACCGTTGTCAGCGTCGCACTTCGCAAAGAGTTCCTCCAGAGTCGCTCCTGGGATGAAAGTGCACGTCAGGGGAGCTTCATCGCGGTCCAGGGCACCATCCACGTGCCCTTGCAGGCTGGCACGGTGAAGTCACAGTTCGAACGGTACCGCGTTCTCCTCGATGATTGTGTTCAAACCGCTTTTTTGGTCTTCTTGAACTGGGCGAACCTGGGCGCGAGCTTTTTTTGGAAGCAAGGAGGGAAAGGAGAACTAGACGCCCCGTGAACGAGCAACAACCAAGGGGAGGACACGAGGCCATGCGATGTCGTCATAGCCCGCTGCCGAAGCTTTACCAGGGGCGCATTCATGGCTGCAGGGCCAGGGTCTCGTGCGCAAGGGTCGTGGGCAAAGCGTGCAACGTGTTAAACACAGCTTCGTAATCCACGGCCTGCGCTGCCTAGGAGGTGAAATGGCCAACGGGGGGAAGCAACGGTCCGGTAGCTGCGAGGCGACACGAACGGGAAACCAGAAATGAAGCAGTAGAAACCTTGTCGGTCCAAGTAAGATTGTTTTGAGTGTGGAGTCAATGTGCTAACTGGGTTTTGTGCGGACATGCCCGGGCCCCGGGCGGTGGTCAACCGGAAGCCCTCGATGCGGAGGAAACCCCAAAACCGAAGAACTAGCGGAATCCGGACTCCGTGTCACAAAAAGCAGTAGCTAAGAAGCATACGGCCAAAGAACCTCCGGACCAAGAAAAAGCTCACTGCTCCAAGTTCGGCGCACGAACTCGGCGCTATGCTCCATCTTTTCTGGATGGGCGTCTGAGCACTCGACATGGCGGGCAGGGCACGGGAAGGGAGTGCGGGGAGCTTGGCTCGGAAAGAAGCCTGCGGCGTAGCACATACAGCAGGCAACGCGCTTCACACAGAAAAGAGAACATTACACGCAAGCACTGCGTGCACAAGCCGCGCGCCTGGGCAAAGGATATGGCTTGGGCCTGCAAGACGACATGTGGACTGCACTGGCATGACAACGCACGGGGAGCAAGACAAGCGCCTCTAGGTTCCGCCACTTGAGGGCGCGCAGCAGAAGGATATCGAACGCCGCCGGGCTCGTGAAGCGCAAGCTGCGGCCGAGGACGTTGAGGTCGCGCCACTGCCGCTCCTTGAGCGATGTGTCGCGAGGCCTTGCAGCGGGGGGTGTCGAGACAAGTTGGACATGAAAGGCAGCAATTGGTGACAAACGAGCTGGCGCCGGAGAGGTTGTCTTGGAAAGTTCCGGGGGAAGCATGGAGTCTCAGAGGCTGCATGCGTGCAGGCGGCAGTAAAAGCTCTTCGCCTGCGCAAGATCACCTTGACTGGGAAGGCACCCACGTGGAGGAGATGCTCGCGCAGGAAGGACTGCGGATAGCCAGAGACACCAGCTTCTGAAGCGGCAGCTGCCACAGCCACCAACTCGGCGCCGGCCGGCACATCCCACCCACCAAGCGCTTGATGGCAGCCAAGACCTTCACGCGGCCTCCCTCACTGTGCGCACGCACGACATTCTGCGGCTGCTCAGCAAGGTAAAAGGTCAAGCTCAGCGGTAGAGGATGATCAAGCAAGGCATGCAGCCGCAGGGCAGGACGGGCAGACCCCCAGACGCAGCCTGCAAAGTGTGCACTTCCCAGCGGCTCCCAGCACTGCAGTGCAGCAGCTGGAGGACCTGGGCCCGGCTCTGCAGCGTGTGTTCTCCCACTGACCAACACTTCTGATCCACACTGCTCATCGACACTTCTGAACGACACTTCTGAGTAACACTGCTGAACTGATCGACACTTCTGAACCACACTTTTGAGGAACCCTTCTCATCAACGCTTCTGAGCAACAATTGACACTTCTGAGCGACACCTGATCAACACTTCTGAACCACACGTTTTCTCAGAGCAACACTTCTGGGCGACACTTTTTCTGATCGGCTTTTCTGAGCAACACTCCTGATCGACACTTTTGAGCAACACTTTTGATCCGCACTTCTGATCGACAGTTTGAGCAACACTGCTGAACCACACTTCTGATTGACACTGATGAGCAACACTTCTCATCGACAGTTCTGAGCGATACTTCTGACCAACACTTCTGATCCACACTGCTCATCGCCAGTTCTGAACGACACTTCTGAGCAACACTGCTGAGTTGACACTTCTGAACACTTCTGATCGAGACTCTGAGTGAGCAACACTTCTGACCAACACTTCTGATTGACATGAGCGACACCTGATCAACACTTCTGAACTACACTTTTTCTGATCAACACTTCTGATCAACACTTCTGAGCAACACTTCTGAGCGACACTTTTCTGAGCAACACTTCTGATTGACACTTCTGAGCGACACTTTTGAGCGACACCTGATCAACACTTCTAACCACTTCCGAGCAACACTTCTGTCGACACCTCCGATGGGCGACACTTTTGATCGACACTTCTGAACGACACTTCTACTCGACACTTCTGAGCGACACTTTTAATGGACACTTGTGCGAAATCTACACCCAGGCGCACCGCACCACAGCGAGAGCGATTCGACCCACCCAAAGTGCGCAGAGGGTTCGCTTTGCTTTCTCAAAATGCGCACCGCGCCACAGCGAGAGCGATCTCGCTGCGTCAAAGTGACGTGCCTGCCACGAAATCTACACCCAGACACCAAAGTACTGTGCCTGCCACGAAATTTGGACGAAAAGCTCCAAAGTGCCGCGGCCTGCCACGAAATTCAATCAAAACGCTCGAAACTGCTGCGCCTGTCACGCAAAGTAAGCTTGCCACAAACTCAAAATCATCCAAAGTGCTGGAACTGCCACGAAATCCAACTTTGACACGCATCCAAAACTAGCACGGGACTGTGGCGCCTGTTTCAGGCCCGCCAGAACGAGCCGATTGTGAGACAGGGCAATCGAAAGCGGCGCCGGCGCAAACACTATGACGTGCCTGCCAAGGAGGACACCTCAAAGCGACCACCGAAAATCCCAATGGCACGGCAACGAGAACACGCAGCCTTCCAAAACACTGCGCCTGCGCAGCGAAACGACACGTCGAGCTTGAGAAGCTACGATTCGCGCACAGCGCCAATGAAAACAGCCCTTGCCGATCCATCAAAAACACGCTTCCACGACGAATCCCAATGGCACACGCTAAGCGCCTCACCGCGAACGGTTGCCAACGGTTGCGAACTCTGGAGCAACTCCTCGCGAACACGGCCTCCACCCCCAGACCCCCACTTATAAACGAGAACCCTTCGCTACGCGTCGGGAAGAAGGTTGTCAGCTGGATGTTTTTTCAAAGAAGGTTTTGTTCAATGTTCTAAATAGAATGTGAAAAGAAAGTAGATGTGAACAAAACCAAATAGAAACTCAAGATTAAAGATGCAGCGTGTTGTTTCTCCATTTTAAATCTATATGTTTGAATGGACTGTAAAAAGCAAATAACTTTGTTAGAATGTTTAACTTGAAACAAGATAGGATTTCCTTTTCAAAGAAAACTGGACTGGTTATTCTTAGATGCTGAATGAGCTGAAGCTGGTCAAGCCGCATGGGGCAATCCAAATATTCCAACTATTCCACTTCTAAACAGCAAAAAAGTAGATCCGTTGGAGGGGCAGCATAAAAATGCATCATACGTTGAACTTGCATTTGCACAACTTGACTGCAGCTGAGAAAAGTGTCGTGATCAACACAACTGCCTGGAAGGCCAAATGAGTCCTTCATGCCCTATGGCCTGTCGCAAGTACTATTTGTCGACACTGATGCTCCGAATAGCCCTGACCAGCCAAGCCACATTTGCAGCGTGATCTGCTCCTTCTGTTGCTGCAACAAAGACCTCCGCGCAAGCCATCGGCCCTTGCAGACTTCCAAATCAAGCCCGGCCTTCAATGCGAAGCGCTCCGCACTATTCTTGTTCCAGCAGACATAGGCACTCGAAAACTGGCCCTCCCCCAACTTCTGCGGAAACAAGTCTGTCTCATACCTATCGCAACAGTCGCTCAGCTGACAATCTCTAGCTCTCTGACCTGGCAGCGAGGGAAGACTCGCCATCGTCACCGAGCAAGAGGCGGCCTACCGTGCGGCATGCACAGCAGAAAGTGCTTCTGAACAAACTGTAGGTCCTTGGCCACACTGTGGCTCAAAGACGTTGTTGAAGACGTTGCCCATGTCCTTGGAAGGGCTGGACAGCTGGGACTTTTTGAAGCTCAGAGCTGAAGGCCGCAGCCGGAAGGGCGCAAACCTCCCGCCCCCCCCCCCCCAGCTGGAGCCATATGCCAAGCAGCCTTCAGCGACAGGCCAGAAGCAAAGCTCTGATTGTCTTGCGAATGCGCTTGTTTTACCATTCGAGCCCACATCCTCTAACTTTGAGAGGGGACACCTTCTCCCATGAACGGGTAAACATAGAAGAACATGGTGCAGTAGTGGAACGCAGCTCCGGCCAAGACGAAAACCTCACGCCAAGCCCGCGCGCACGCCTGTGCTCTAGTGTGCAGCACACTCACACGCAAGCATGCAGGCGTGCGAGCCTGCGAGCATGCCGCAACGCGTGTGCAAGTGTCCTGTGTGGTGCGCGCGCACGGGCGGGTGTGCGTGCGTGTGCCTATGCCTGTTCCTGCGCCTGTGTGTGTGTAAGTACGTGTGTGTGTGTGTGTGCGTGTGTGTGTGTGTCCGTACGTTTGTGTTTGTGTGTGCGTGCGTAAGTGTCTGCGCACGAGTGTCTGTGTGTGTGTAAGTGTGCGTGTGTGCATGTAAGCGTGCGTGCGTGGGTAGGTGGGTGGGTGGGTGCGCGCTTGCGCGTGTGCCTGTGCGTGCGTGCAAGCACGCGCGCGCGCGTCCGCCTGTGGGCGTGGGCGTGGTCATGCACCTGCGGGTGTCTCTGCGTCTCTGTGTCTCTCTGTGTCTCTGTGTGTCTCTCCGTGTCTCTCCGTGTCTTTACGTGCCTCTGCGTGCCTCTGCATGTCTCTGTGTCTCTGCGTCTCTGTGTGTCTCTGTGTGTCTCTGTGTGTCTCTGTGTGTCTCTGTGTCTCTCTGCGCGTCGTCTCTGTGCGTCGTCTCTGTGTGTCTGTGCGTCTGTGTGTCTGTGTCTCTGTGTGTCTCTGTGTGTGTCTGTGTGGCTCTGTGTGTCTCTGTGTGTCTCTGTGTGTCTGTGTGGCTCTGTGTGTCTCTGTGTGTCTCTGTGTGTCTGTGTGTGTGTGTGTTTGTGTCTGTGTCTGTGTGTGTGTTTCTGTGCGTGTCTCTGTGTCTGTGTGTCTCTGAGTCTTGTCGGGTGTCTCTGTGTGTCTCTGTGTGTCTCTGTGTGTCTCTGTGTGTCTCTGTGTGTCTCTGTGTGTCTCTGTGTGTCTCTGTGTGTCTCTGTGTGTCTCTGTGTGTCTCTGTGTGTCTCTGTGTGTCTCTGTGTGTCTCTGTGTGTCTCTGTGTGTCTCTGTGTGTCTCTGTGTGTCTCTGTGTGTCTCTGTGTGTCTCTGTGTGTCTCTGTGTGTCTCTGTGTCTCTGTGTGTCTCTGTATGTCTGTGTGTGTGTGTGTCTCTGTGTGTCTCTCTCTCTGTCCCCCTCTGTCTCTCTCTCTCTCTCTTTCTCGCTTTCTCTCTTTCTCTCTTTCTCTCTTTCTCTCTTTCTCTCTTTCTCTCTTTCTCTTTTTCTCTCTTTCTCTCTCTCTCTCTCTCTCTCGTTAAAATCGGTTGTTACTTTGCTTACGAGTGCAAGTGCTGTAGTGTTCAAACAAACAGTCAACCAATGTAGTCTGCAGCTGCCAACCTTTTGACTCATGCGGAGTAGTAAGCTCAAGGCCTGCGGTAGTGAACATACATGCAACAAGAGTGCAAAGTGAAGCATGTAGTTTGACACGGCCCCTCAGTTAAAAGGTCTTTGTAGTACCTTTTCAACTGAAGTGCAAAACATGGATTGACAGTAGTGATGAAAACCATTGTTGTTCATCAATTCTACTGTATTGGCAAAAGTAGTGACCTGCGCTCAGTAGTTCACGCTGTTCAGGTTCCAGCTCGATGTAGGGCGCTGGACGGAAGTAGTGAAGGCAGGCACTCGTTGTAGTAGAGCAGGAGCTCAAAAATGTAGTCCCCATTTCTGGGTGCGGTAGGCTTGGACCATCTGTAGTCGACTGTCCAAGGTCGCGTAGTAGTTGGTGGTGAAAAAGGTTGTCATGTAGTTTGGAGCTCCCCGTAGTCGCTCATCATCAATCTCGGGACACGACATGTGTTGGTTGTAGTCCCGTAGAAAGCGGTGTAGTAGTGCTTTGTGGTGTTGTGTGAGGTTGGTCATTGTGAGTAGTGTGAATCCGTAGTATTGGATGCTTTTGCAGAGGATTGTAGTGATTGCTTTGTGCTGGAAGTCGTGTAGTTGGTCTCGGTTGTAAAGGTAATGGAGTAGTTCAGGTAGAAGTAGTGGCATGTGGTAATTCCAAACGTAGTTGTTCCTGAGGCTGTAGTTGTCAGTGAAGGTGGTCATGTTGTAGTTCACCTTGAAGATGGTCTGTGGCAGTGTTGTAGTCGGGAGGTAGTAGTTGTGTTGTACCGACATCATGTAGGAGATGTAGTCCCTTGTGAAGTGTAGAAATTGTCCTGAAGTGAGGTACCTCAGGAGTAGTGGTTGTTCAATCTGGAGTTGGATGATGACGTAGTTGGTGTTGTCGTTAGTTGTAGTGTGGAGTGAAGTCGTGTGGTAGTAGTGGACGTTGGCTGCTTCAGGTAGTGAAATGCTGAGCAGTGTGGAATTGTAGTGTGGCATCCGAAGATCTCCAGGGATGCAGTGAATGGGTCGTGTGTAGTCCAGTTGTGCCAGTGGAGTAGCTTGTTGTTGTGAGAGTAGTTGATACTCTTCAAGTGTAAATGCAGTGAAAAATTGCGTGTAGGGAATGTTGTTGGGCAGCGGTGGTGCAGTGGTTGTCTGGTGCTCAGTGATGTGTAGTTGGTCCATCACTGTGGTCGGGTTGTAGTAGACGGTGTTGCCGGGTGTAGAATGGTTGAAGTGGTAGTTGAAGTCGTTGTAGGTTTGAGGTGGTGGAGTTCCATGGTCACTGGAGTCTGTAGTGACCGCCACCTCAGGTGTAGTCGCCCTGTCGGGCGTAGTGGCGTCTCCCATCGTAGCATCTGCAGTAGATGGAGCGGCCATGGCTGCAGTGGAATGCAAAATGTAGTGAAACGGGGCAAAACAAATGAGCCTAAGTAGTTGCTACCAGGCAGTCGGCGAATGCAGACATGTAAAACAAACAACTGTAGCGTTGACTCAAGCCGCCAAAAGTGCAAGTGAAAGTACATGTAGTTACTGTTACTTACATACCAAAAGTGTCGTGTTACATGTAGCTACTTACATACATGAAATGTTCAAAAGTCGTTGTTGTTGTTGTGAAACTGCTGTGCTGGTCATTCGTAGTGCTAGATGCGTATTCCAATGCTCTGGATGAGCCTGTGTAGTGTTTCTTTGCTGATGTATTTGGTAAACAAATCTGCGCTGTTGTGGAGTGTGTTGATCTTAAGGATTCTGATGATGTCGTGCTTGATGAGGTCTTGTGTGTAGAGGAATTTGAGGTCGATGTGTTTTGCTCGTTTGCTAGTGCCTTGTCGTGTAGCAATGCTCTTGCCTGCTGTGGAGTCTGTGTGGATGCGTAGGTTTAGCTTGCTGCAAATGTTGGTTTCAAGTAGGAAGTTTCTGAGGTGTAGTCCCTCATTAACTCCTGTGCAAATGGCGTAGAGTTCAGACTCTGCTGAGCTAAGTGCTATTGTAGCTTGTGTTCTGCTGCCAAATGCAACTGTTGTTCCTAGAAAGATGATGTTGAAACCTGAAGTTGATTTCCTGGTAGTAGGGCATCCTGCCCAGTCGGCATCGACATGAACGTCGAGATCCAGGATGTTGTTGGTGTTTGCTCTGAGTGTTGTTGTTGGTTCTATGGTGAATTTGTAGTGCTTGGTGCCGTGCAAGTAGCGTAGTAGATGTTTGACTCTCTTTTGTGAAAGTTCTGTAGGTGCTGTGAGGTCTCGTGCTAGTTCTTTTGTGGAGTATGCAATGTCTGGTCGTGTGTATGCTAACCATTGAAGTTTGCCAACAATTCTTCTGTACCTTTTGTGTTGTTCGTGGTCAAGTAGCGCTTCATCTTCTATTGTTGGTTTGTAGTGTGCAATTCCTGGAGTGTTTACTGAGTTGCAGTTGTTCATTCCAGACTCCTCGATCATGTTGTCGATGTAGGAGTCCTTTAATCCAAGATTGCAGTAGTTGCCGAAGTGGTCGATGTTTCTTCCCAGAAATTGTTGTGGTTTGCCAGGTTCGAGGTAGCCGATGTGCTTGAGTAGTACCTGCTTCTGGACGGCCTCGAAAGTGGAGTCGACTGCGGTCTTGTCTCCAAGTACTAGTAGATCGTCCACGTAGACCATGATGTAGCAGTCGCAAGTCGCATTGGTGTAGACGTTGGGTTCTGACTTTAGTCTTACAAAGCTGAGCTTTTGTAGAACTTCAGCCAGGTAGTCCTGCCATGCTTTCGGTGAACTGCGTAGTCCATACATGGCTTTCTTTAGTCGCCAGATTTTGTCCTGTTGTGGACAAAGTTCTTTAGGTGGCCAAAGGTAGACGTCACGTTGTTTACCGTCGTGGTCTTTTGCGATGGGTGCGTGTAGAAATGCTGTAGAGACGTCACCTAGTCGCGCGATCCAGTTTGGTCGTGACATTTGTAGTGCGAGAAGTGTCCGGAGTGTCGTGAACATTGGTGTAGAGGCGTAGACGGAGTCTTCGTCCTCGATCTTCTCGGTGTAGCCTTTTGCGACGATTCGGCTTCGTACTCCTGGTCCTTTCTTTCTGTGTACCCATCTTGTAGGTATCGCTTCTCTGATGACGTTGTCGTTGACGGTAGACGCATCTACTTCGTCGTAGACGTCGTGTAGTTTCATTTGGTTTGACTCGTGTTTCATTCCTTCCAGTAGTTGTGTTTCGTCGTAACCTTCGTTGTCGAAGATTATGGGTTGGTCTTCTGAGGTGTCGTCGTTTGTGTAGGGAGTGATGGATTTTCCGTTGGGAAGTGTCACTGCGTTGATTTTCTGTCGTAGTGGTGGTGGTTCTTTGGTTGCTTGCTCCGTTGATCTGATTGTAGTGTCCTTTGAGGTCTTCTGTGCTTTAGTTGGTTGCATTACTTCTTCCGGAGTTAAACGTCGTAGTGTTTGTCGAGGTGGTGCTGGTAGTGGTGGATGTTGTCGTCCAGTTGGTGAAGTAGCCATAGGACTATCCGGTAGTGGTCGTGAACTTGACGTCGATGTGGACGGAAGTCGTGGAGGTGGTGAAGTGCGTTGTTGTTTTGTTGCGGGTTCCGCAACGATGTCGTCCGTAGCGTTCGTTTGTTGTCCGAAGTCTTGCGTGGACCTTCTTTTCTCTGACGGTTGTAGTTGCGTATCCAACAGTGTTGCGAACGATGGGTTGTAGGTGTTTCGTCGTGGTGCCCATGGTGTGCCGGAGATTTTGTTCAACAGTGCGAGGTCGTAATTGAAGTCCGGTTGTAGTCTCCGTACTGTTCGTACCTTTTGTACGCCTGATTCCGTTGCGACGTAGTTTTCTCCGGTTTCGGAAACTTTTCCGAGCCAGATGCATTTCTGCATCCGTAGGTCTGCTTTCGGAAGTTTCTTGTGTTGTGGTGGAAGGTAGAGTAGTGTCTCGCCAAATTCGCAGATTGCTCGCTCGTAGTTTCTTCCCCAGCGGCCTTCGAAGCTTGTGTAGCCGTCTGAGCGAATGACGTAGCGATTTACAGTCCATGCTGCATGTCGTACTATCCAAGGTAGTAGACAGTGCTTTGTGGACATCGTCATGCTGTAGTTGCTTTCAACCTGAGCTTTGACGACGCGGATTTGTCCGAGAAGTGTTCTATGTAGTCGCTCAACGCTTCCTTGACTGTTGCTGCTGTAGGAAGGTGAATGTCGTACACTCATTGCGCCGACTTTTGCTGCTGTAGCTTTTAGAAGTGCGTTGAGTGTGTCTTCGTTGTCGCTTTGTAGTATGCCTTGTGTTCTTCCGCACTCAAAAATGAATGCTTGTAGGTTGTTGACCATGTAGTCCATCATTGATGATTTGTCTGGAACCAATACTGCCATACACAGTTGTGTAGTAACATCAACTGCTGTCAGTACCGGTGTGGTCTTTGGGTCTTGTTGTGACTTGATGTAGGCAAAGTCTACTTGAATGACAGGTTGTCGTGATTGTTGTTTCTTGTAGTTGTCTTGGCGTCCTTTGCCTTGAACGCAAATTGGACACCAGTTTCTGTATGGTAGATGTGTAAGGTTGTGTTCTGCTATTTGTTGTGGAGTGGGCTGCTGTGGTTGTCGCAGTCCTCTTGCTCATGATGCTCGTGTTGTTGTTCTTCATCGTGGTTCTCCTGGATGTACTCGTAGTCTTTCTTCACGGTGAACCTTGTTGTTCCTTTCCATTGAAATGGTAGTGCTGCGTTGCCCATGACTGTCCAGTCATCTTTGCGTTGTGAAACTTCTCCAAAGTTGTTGTGAGTGATTGTAGTTCTGTAAGGCTCAAGTGTGTTGATTGGTGGATGTCCTGGTCCATCTGTTGGAGTGAAGAGAGTTGTTCTAAGCGTTGTGTGGTGTCGTATCCAATGTTCACCTTGTCTTTCCCAGTAGTCTTGGTTGTCCTCCTGTGCTGTGAGTGGTCTGTGTATTGTCTCCTTTGGTTGTGTGGTGTCAAGATTTGTAGAAGGTGCTGCTTTGGGTCTCCATATCTTTTGTGGTGCTCGTAGTTGGATCTTTGATCTGGTTGGTGGTGTGTCCATTAGCCGTTGTGGTTGTGAGCTCTGCCTTGTTGGTGTTGTCTTTGATGTTGCTCTGCGTGTAGGTGTTATCTTTCTTCTGAATCTGGTTTCTCCAGTCCAGTTGTCACCTTCTAGTCTTCGTTGTAGTTCTTGCTTGGAAAGTTGTGTTGGGTTCTCTTGTAGTTGTTCTTGCTCTTGCCCTTGTCTGTTGATGATGGTTAGTCGCCAATCATCTAGTTCTCCTTCAGGTATTGGGCAGCCGCTGTTGTGTGGTGTGAACAGTGCTTTGCGTGGTCGTTTGTGTACTCTGATGGCGTAGTCACCATCAAGTTTCCAGTAGTCAGTGTTTCCACCAAGGATCTGTCGTAGTCCTTGGTCTGTGTGTGTGAGTGGTGCGATTTGTTCTTGTTGTTGTGCTGCTCTCTCTGTAGGTTGAATCACAGCAATGGATTTTCCATTGTCTGTAGTCATTGGGTAGATGTCGAATCCTGCAGGGATGTCGATCTTCTCTGCTCGTAGGTAGAAAAGTCCTGAGTGTCTTATGAGGTGTGCTTGTTGTTGTCCATGTGTGATGGTGCAGTGTCGTGGAGTGAAGTCAAGTCCATATCCTCTATCAAGTAGTCTTGATGCACTGAGGATTGGATACTTCACATCACAAACGTAGTAGGGCATCATGATCCTGAAGTTGTCCTGCTTGTAGGGAACGTACTTGATGCCGTAGACTGGAATCTTCTTGTTGGTCACCGTGTAGAGTTGTGGAACTGATTCTCCACAAGGTCGTAGTGGAAGATCCGGTGCGTAGTCCTTTGGGCAAACATGTGTAGATGCTCCTGAGTCGATCAACAGGTGGTGGTATGACTTGAAGTTGGAGTACATGATGTAGTGGGTGATAGTGTCCTCAATCTTCTTGTTCCTTTGTTGTTGTCTTGCTGCTGCTATGTCGAAGTGTGGCTTTGTGGTGTCTTCTTGTAGGAATTGTTGAAAGCTCTTGCTGTGGTCGTTCCATGATGTTGTGTGTGTTGTTCTCTTGCCAAGTAGTGATTTGGATTTGTGCTTGTGTAGTCGTGATTTTGCTTGTCTGATGTGTCCAATGGTGAGGTGTGACTCGTTGATGCCTCCAATGTAGTTCGCTGTGTCCTCATAGCTGTTGTCATTCATTCCAATCCCAGCTGTTGTCATAGTCGTAGTCGTTCCAGTTCTCCTCCATGTAGTTCACCTCGTGTTGTCCTTCTTCTCCTTCGTAGTACCAGTCCCAAGTGTCGTTCACATCCTGAGGTAGTTCATCATTGTTGTCGTGATCTGCTTGTTCTTGTTCTAGTGGATGTAGTTCTTCTCCTTCTCCTATGTGCCATACCGGCACTCTGCAGTCTTGTGCCCAGTGGCCGGGCTTGCCACATCGATGGCATGTTGTGTAGTTGTTGCTTCCTTTTCCTTTTGATTTGCTGTAGTTTCCTTGGCCTTTGTAGCCTTTGCTTGATCCATATCCTTTGGATCCTGAGTAGCCTTCTCCTTTGCTCTTGTTGTATCCTCCTTTGTTGTAGTTTCCTTTGCTGCCTTTGTCGAATCCTTTGTAGCGTCCTTTACTCCTGTACTTGCCTTTGCTCTTGCTTCCTTTGTAGCCGCCTTTTCCTTTTCCTTTGCCTTTGTAGCTTTTTCCTTTCCTCCATATGTTGTCAACATCCATTGGTGCAGTTCCTCCTTTGTAGTTTGTTCCTACTGCTGAAGTAGATCTAGTGAATGCTGAAATCGTTTTGTAGTAGTCCAGGATGAGTGCTCTGATCTCGATGTAGTTCGTGATCTGTCCAGCTCGCAGTTGGAGGTGTTGCTGCAGTGCTCCTTTGGTTTTGTTGAGTAGTATTGCTATTTTGATTCCATCTGGTAGTGCTGTTCCATTGTCTTTCTCGTAGCGGTTGATGTCGTATTCCCATTGTAGAAACTGTTCTTCAAACTGCGCTTCGTTGAATGTGGGTTCCAGTAGTTTGGTAAGGTAACCAACGCTCCTTGTTCCTACTGGTAGGCTGAACCTGTTGTGTAGTAGTCGTAGTGTTTCACATCCGTTTGCGTTGCAGCGGTTTTGCCTTACTACTGTAGCTGCTGCTCCCTGACACACGTTGGTCGATCTCCTCAGGAAGGATTTCTTCAGTGTGTCCCTGAAGTAGTTGACTCCTTCGACGGGATCTTGAAGCAACTCGTTGTAAAGGACTTCCTTGCACACGCACGCTGCTTTTGAGGAAAGGTGAAGTCCTCTCTTGGATGCTTGAATTGTCGTCCAATCGTCCACAAGTTTCTCATACCTAAGCCAGCTGACTTTTCTCTTTGGCGGTCATCGATGCATTGAGGGTCTGCCGACTGTTCAGCCTGCGCTGGAATAGGCCTCCATGACAGCTTTTGCGTGGGATGACATCATGATTTCTCCTGAAACACCTGCTTGCAAAGAGCACCAATTTTGGTTACTGGATCTTTTTGAAAATAATGTCCCAACACTGCATGTAGAGACTATTGGGTGTTTCTGGTAAATAGGTATGCTGCGAGCGTACCGTAAGGTTCTTTCTCTCTGATGCGGAATCACTGTGGGGTGTGTTAAGAAAAGAGGCCTTGAGCCAACATGATTGTGGGAAGATCCATGATGCAATTCGAAGCAAACACAAGGTAGCGGGTGCGGGTGTGCGTGCGGGTGTGGCTGGGGTGGGGTCGGGTGGGGTGAGGCCCACCGCCAGGATATCTTAATAGTAGAGGATCCCAATGTGGTGCTGGATCTATTTCGGAGAGTTGTAAGTGTCAATACTGCTGGATTGATACTGGATAAGGTTTGCTAAACGTTGTGCTGCGGTTTATCCTGAAAGTGGTCCGCTAGCACCTTTGCATCACGGACGCAATGGCTCAGTGAGCTATGTACATCTGAGGTGTGACGCAAAAGGCCTTGAGCCAAAATGGTAACGTTTTGCATGGAGATCAACGGGTCCAGAAAACAAACACAAAAAGACACAAATGTATTTGACTTATTGGCCTTCGACCGTAGCCATTCAAGTGTGCGCCGTAGCCATGAATGTGTCAGTGACAGATAACATATATACCTTGTCAAAATTAAAATACTGTATTCACCCCTTTTTGGCGCGGACGCTATATATATCCATACATTGTGAAACTGTTGACCTCTCACAGAATCTTGCTGATGGTGAGGATCAATTGGTCGTCATTCGTGGTATTCTGTCTCGCTTGTTTCCGATTGGCTGTAGTGGTCATAGTCGTACCAAGTCGAGGAACTATAGCCTTTCCATCCAGGTTGATCGTAGCCGCAAGCTTTGTTGTATCTCCATGAGCTTTTGCAGGTCTTCTTCTTCTTCTGATTATACTCCTTGGCTCTCTGGGTATCTCGTTCTTTGCTCTTGGATCGGCTTCGAAATGATGCATCACATTCCTCCCTTGCTGCTCCATGGGTGATATTCGGACGAATATGGAAAACTCCAATTGTTGCGTATGGAAGTCCGGCTCGGAGAATGTGTCGACTCCCGTAATCCGTGTTCGGAGTCTCGGTTGAGCTCCTTGGAACTCGTTACTGTTCCTCCGGTCAATATGAATCACCACAATTTCCTTGTTGTGTCGTCTGGCTGGAAGTTCGTGGTGGCAGTCTCTCGCCGACATTGAGATGTATCTTGCCAAAAGTTCGACTGTGGCGCGCCCATTGCCACGGACAAAATAGGCGATGGGTCTAGCAGACCATGACTTGCGACAACGCCCTTGTATCCTGAGAGGGTAAACAAGTGAATGAGGTCCTCGCATTTTTTGTGTTGAGGATCGAGAATCGCGTCCGCTTCCTTGAGGCATATGATGCGAGCACTGTTGTGCAGCAGCAGCATCCGTGCGATTGGCCGGTCTCGCATGGGCATGTTTTTCAACTCTTCCAACTTAGGATTCCTCGCGAGGTTCCCATGATTCACGGTGAGTATGTTGATGGTCGTGAAAAAAAGGTGGTAATCTCGAGCTTGGAACTTGTCCATCACGGGCCCTTCAGTTGCTTGCATCCAGGATGTGAGGATATCCGTGTATGCCTTGGTCACATCAGGATTGTCTTGTGTGCTGAGAGATTTCAGTCCAAGCAGCAGTCGAACCGAAGACCCGGATGCTGGTTGCTCGTCAAGGTTGACGTGATCAATCTCACACTGGTTGAGGTTGTGAACCTTCTGAGGACTCTTTTCAGACCTTTGCATGAAGTCCTGCTGGAATTCCTCGTTGAACTCGGCGAGATTGTCAGGATTGAGGTTCTCCGTCGTGACCCAGTGGAATGCCGTCTTTTCTTGGTCTTGGACGATGCGTTCTTCTGAGATTGGTCCTTGTCCATGGTTGACGAAATCCTGCGCGAACTCGTGGATCTTGGTCACATACTGCTCCAGATCTTCCTTCTTCTTCATGATCCAGAAGTTGGTCTGCATTACCTGTCCCTCAGAACCATCTGCCGCAAGGATGTTCTGTGGACCGATGGTACCTTCGGATACTGCAGCGCGTTCCTCGGTGAGCCTGATGCCTTGGTCGTTGTTTTTGAGGAAGCCAAGCATCAATAGGGCGTCTCGTCCTCCAGGCGCATGTGTCAATGCTGCTTTGGATGGCTCGTCCAGGATCACGTCGTTAATGCTCGCAAGATGGACATGTTTTCTTTCCCGTGAAAATCGAGGCTTAATTCCCTGCTCCAGAATGGTCGTTGTAAGTAGCATGGAACATGAATGCGATCGGCTTCTTGCTGAACGGCTTGCCCTGTTCCACAGACTCAGGCGCCGGTCATCGCACCCCAAATTTCGGCTGAGTGGTGCTCATAATCCGCGCGTTGCTTGTTGGATCTGGAGGCGTAGCTGTGCTCGTGAAGTGTTGACGACGGGAGATCATAGTCCGGTTCTTGGCGTCGGTAATGTTGCTTCTCGGTGTATAGCAGTCGACCCATGGATTCGAGCTCAACGGGACGCGAATGATGCAGCATCTCACATTCAGTTCCATTCCCTTGTCGTTGTAGAACGCTGTACCATCAGCTCGGACAGCGTCGTATGCTGCTTGGGATGTGAGGTTGTCAATCCACGTGTTGGTACAATGGCGCCTTTCTGTTCTCGTTCCTATTTTGTTCCGTCATAGTCTGGAAACACAAATGCGATTTCAAATCTGGATTTCCCGTATTTCGGAAACATAGTCATCAGGAAAATTAGGGGCTTGTTTCCCAGGAAATTCTTTGCGCGGCTGATGCCGCACAATGCCTCGTAGAGCTTGCAGGATCCGTCACGATTCACTTGGATCTCTTTCTTGAGCTCACAAGTAGCGCAGGAGGTCAATGGGAAACTCAAATAGGAGACGCTCATGTTGGAAGAGTCTGGGTTAAGGAGAGGTTCGGTTTAGGCGCAGTTGGTGTTAACGGTTATGTTTTAAACTGCGCTGGACAAGTGACGCCGTCCAGTTTATAGGTACTGACAAAGCAGTAAGTCTTAATAATGGTCCATTCTTGAATTTTAAAAGTAATGATTCAATACGAAGATAAACACCTGATGCAATAGAATAATTTTGTTGCTGTTACTGTTGGTGATGTTAGCAATGCAAGGGTATATGCTGCGCGATGGATTAGTCAATAAAACAATTTTAATAAACCAGTTAATGTGTTAGGTAATATTATGGAAAATTTACAATTGATAGAAACTGTGAATTATACAGGTATGTTAGTGCGTTTTCATCTTTCCATATGAGAATACTGATGCTAATTCATCAATTCGTTTCATTTGTGGAGACCCTGCCGTTCAATCTAATATCGTTGGAGCTGTTAATATTTCTACTGGATCGGTTTTTTAATGCGGATGTTACGGGTAATTTATTTGCTAACGATGTTTATGTTAACACTGGTGGGCATTAAGAAGTAATCATATAGCACCTAATGGTGGCACATTAGAAACCGTTGATGCTAATTTAGCAATTCTAACTGCGAATTCAGCAACTGATACCATTCAAGCATCTGACTTCACAACGGTTCATTTTTCAAAAATATTTCAATGGCTACCGGAACGCATCCACATTCTACCATCTGTATTAATATTGACCTCACGATTAAACATTTGAAATGTCATCTGTAAACCTATAGCAGGTGAAGGTGTAGTTTAAGATGTATTGCATATTATACTGCCAGTAGTAAGCATATTTAAATTGCTATGTAACGTTGTATTATCACTCAAATTAATAGCACCTGCTACTGATTGAGCGTTAGTTTCTATTTTGTCTAACTTTTGACCTAATGATGTATCCTGTGATTTATTGTTAGTAATTATTGAGTTAAGTGTGCTTGTGGTACCTGTAATTGATCCTGCTACATTATCTGATTGTAAAACATAACGAGCATCAGAACCTGCAATATCTACAATAGACGAACAAGAAAATAGACCTGATACTTGTAAATTACTTAATATTGTAGTATTGTGATTTAATAATACTTTATCATTTTGAAAAGTTGAAAACATCACCAAAACCTCGCTGAATTAAAACAACGTTGAACCTGTTAAACTTCCATAAGCATAAGTATCAATATAATCATTGTATAATTCACGATAATAATTATAATTTCCACATTATGCTATATTAAAAGTCGCTGTGGTTGCTATATTGTGTATTAATGTATTATTGAATATTGATGTATCTAACTTATCTGAACTAAATTATTAGTTGATGTTTATTATAATCAAAGGAAGTTTAGAAGGAACTTCCGTGGTGCGGAAACTCATTGAAGGGTTAGAAAGATACTTGAAATATACGAGACAGAGATTTGAAATATTTTAGAAAGTGCAGATTTCGTGGCAGGGGCAGTATTCCAGCATCTTGTCTGAGTGCGCGAGAAGATAGAGAATGCGCGAAAACGTGGCAGGGGCCGAAGATGCGCGAAAGGTACCTCTGCCGCGGCGCCTGTTCGGGACGGTCTCGGGACGGTCTCGGACGGGGAAAGACTGTAACAGCAACGCGAAGGTTTTGCAAGGTTAGAATTTCGTGGCAGGCGCAATACTTTCGCAAGGTCAAGGACAGATTTCGTGGCAGGCGCAGCACTTTCGCAAGGTCAGGTACAGATTTCGTGGCAGGCGCAGTACTGTCGCAAGGTCAAGCACAGATTTCGCGATACTTTCGCAAGGTCAGGTACAGATTTCGTGGCAGGCGCAGCACTTTCGCAAGGCTGGGTACAGATTTCGTGGCAGGCGGGTCAAGTACAGATTTCGTGGCAGGTGCAGTTTTTCGTGATCGAAGGTTCGATTCCATTCTTCCAAAATCGTCAAAAATTGAGCACAAAAGTAGTATTCAACCTATCAACCACATTCAGAATGTAATAACGCGAGTCATTTTTTTGCAGACTTCCCTGCCCCGACACCAAACCCCGTTTTCATCAAACTCTTCAACCCACTTGGCGGTATGCTTACTCATCATGTTTAGCGCCTCTGCCTGAAGGCTGATCGCCTCATTGAGATCATCAAAAAACAAATGATCTCTGACTGCTGTTCTTGCCTTTTTCCGACAAGCTAAAAATCCGGTTGGCGATCATTTTCTTAATTGCCTTGTCTTCTTCAAAATATTTGCCTATTCGCTTCCCCCAGAGTTCCTCAACCAAAACTTTACAATCTACCTTGTGAATGAAATGTGGCTGTTTGTAGTGAGTAATGGACAACTCGCCAGATGCAACAAGTGGCAAAAAATGCTTACCAAACATACCATAAACTAGATTAGTATCATTATTAAAAAACAGATTGCGATGTGTCAATTCTGATTTTACCAAATATTTAATTACATCCTTGACCTTACATTTGCAATGATAAGTTTTTCCAAATATCAAACTGGTTGCAAACTCCAATTCTGGTACTCGTATTAAATGCATCTGTAAACGCTTTGTTCATGTCAATCTCCTGTTTTGAAACATCCGTTTCATCCAAGCCCTTGAATATCTTGCCTTGTGGGACGATCGTCCTACAACTATTCAACACTTGTATATCGGTAGGACTGTAATAAGACTTGTGATTTAAATTGAATAATTTCGTTTTGAATGTAAACATCGCTTCAGTTATATGGTTGTAAACTGTTTCTCTGTCTACCGTGATGTCACTATTGATCTGATCGTCTATCAGACACTGTGACCTAATATTTACACATACATTATTGAAGTCCGCCCTCAATTCTGCAATAGCCCCTGCTTTGTGAACAATCCTGCATTCATACCTAATATTTTGAAATCGCAAAATGATCTATGAACTAAATCTAAAAAGTTATTTTCCTGTTTGTCGGTTCTGTTCGCAATTGTTGCCTTTACCATTTCAAAATTTTCATCAATAGTAGAAACATTTTGCACTTATATGATAGTCGGGTCGTGCCTTTACTACAAATGCATCATCAGTGTTCTCTCTCAGTTCCAATCTTTTAATCTTATTGTTCAATGTGTAAATATGATTATTTTTAACCATTGCATAAAGTGGCTTGATGTGTGGGTTTCTGACTTCGGGGTTTCTTGCCCCGTTGGTCAATAATCCTCACTTGGATTCTGAATTTCATAAATACTGGGATCATGTCACCAATTGACGCCCCCGACTCTGTGAATTCCTGTTCTCTTTTATTTGTTAGTTTTAGTATCATCCTTCGTGACATTGGTTCTTTCTTCTTGTTGTTCACTAGGGAATCTTTATAATACTCAGTGAGTGTATTCAACCAACATTGATTATCTACGTAATTACCTTTCTTGATTGATTCCATATATGCTTCTTTTGATGTATCCAATTCGGTATACAACTAAGCATTACACATACTGATGTTTTCCGATCTTCTCAGGTTGGCTTGTCGCGGATTGCTAGGCTGACCGCCTTCCACCTTTGCTCCCGAGATCTTCAATGCGTGAATATACCCTGTCTCTACTCTGTAAGCCACGACGTTGGTCTTGTTGGTTAATCTCTTCTTGTTGATCTTGATTGTTTCTTTCTGATCAACTCCAACATAACCACCCATAATATTTAGCATTGTTTCTAATTCTGGATCTTGGGCAAGTGTTACATACTCGTCTATATTCATACTGGTTTGATGGTGTATGTTCTCTCCTTGCCGTCCTTTGTTATGGGAAAATATGTCAGTTCTCTGTCTGGTCCATCGTTAGGGTTAGGAGTTTTGTGTGTGAAAGAAGAAGAACCAAAAGATCATGTTGAAAAAATATAATCTAAACATTTTTATATATACTGGGTATTGGTCAAAGTAAAATCATGCAAATAACAGTAACGAAGACATTAAGACTTTAAGAGTACATGAAAAAACAAGAGCAGATACTTTAATAGTAGAGTTTTTCAAGAATGTGTGGCACGAATTGAGAAAATAGAAAAAGAAAAGCCTGACAAATAAATATATAAACTCCCTGCTTTACAATTTTGCAATGCTTCATTCAGTTGAGTTGATAATATTAAAACCAGTTAATATTGTTAATTTTCATCATCTGAAATCTTAAAACTGTGTTCAAACCGGATAAGAAACATGTCATTCACATTTTTAGCATTCATATTAACATAAAAGAACGAAGAAGGTTCTGAGACCGCTTCGTGATACATATCTAATACTTGCTGTTTATCAAAAAAGGCGCGATTTTCTCCAATAAAACTCAATAATTCACTGGCATTAACAACCTAAATATATATAATGAACTGGCATTTAAACGGCTGATAGGCGCCAAAACATCCTATTTTTTCGCTGAACAAATTACACTTACTGCATCGCGCCTACCTCTTGTAAAAAGCCCGTGTAACAATTTACTATATCTAACAAATTTAGGATCATCGGCATGATCGTCTATAACGATCAATATTGAATGTAGTTCTTTATCTTTTTAGATTTCATATAACTAATGATTTTCTTCTGTCTTTCAATTACGTTTTCTAAATCATTTAGGTTATAATTGTCAAAATACACTTGTTCTTTTTCATCATCCACATGTAACTCATCCCTGATGTATTTTTGAACTTCCGTGAAGGTTCGGTCATTATGAACGCTGGCGGAAATATAAATATTCTTGCAACTGAATTTCTATAAACATGAAGAGAAGGTTCTGGACTACAACTGTTTTGCATCCCGTCGAACTCGCAACTATAATACTTCTGAAGGGTAATTTGGGCACGTGCTCGTATTTAGATTGCTTGAATTCATACTCAGTTATGTTTATTGGTTTTACTACTGGAACATCTGACATAATTTAGTATTACAGATATTTAGAAAAATTCAGCGAACTGTAGTTTATGACATAGGGATATCAAAAAATGGAACAGATGTGCATTGCTTCAATCATAAGCATTAAAGATAATTAGTATTGAATTAGTTTTTGAAACCCCGTTGTCACCCGAGGAAATCAGCAATGGTCCAGCCCCGAATATTCTAATATTAACTTAATATATTAAGCAAAGTACGTGCGACATTAATAGTTTAATATTGTAGATTATGTCATATGACTGCTATGGTACATGTCCTTACAGATACAATGATATTCTCAAAAACGATTTTCCGACTTGGGAAAGAGTAAAAAGAAACCCATTCTGGGCAATGACTTTAACTGAAGCATTGGATGATACCAAATCTGATTATGAAATATATTTAGAATTGAAAGCATTCTGGAATTGTTCCTACATAGATGATATTGAAAATACAGTAAACAGCTCTGGTTCATTGATAGTATCGATGACAAAAGAGAACACTTGAGAATGGGTTATTACCACGCAATGAGAGCACTGTTGGAAATGATGCCATTCAGAACAGAGGCAGAATTGCATATCCGATTTTATCATATATTCAGCACGGAAGACTTCTCCGGCGAGGACGCAGAGTTTAGCGATACTGAAAGCGCAGCTAGCTATTATTGAGATAAATGTTTCGGTTCTTGAGTATCCTATAGTTACAACATATAAGATCTTATATGTTGCAATTTTAGCTTAATTTTCCCGTATAAGCCGCGGTACTGCTTTCCTACCTAGGCCTTGTTCATACGCATTTTGCCGTCCAATTTTACTGGGATTGTTGACATGATTTGAGTTAGCCCTTAGAATATTCCTTTTTCCATTGGTTAACCACTTTTTGGGAGCGAACATCGGGTTGTTGATTAGACTGTTCTTATTTGTTGGAAATTGGTAAGGGTGTCAAGTTGGATCAAGGGAGAAATTATTGAGATCTTGGGGTTGTGATTTTGGGAATGAAAATTTGTTGGTATGTAGCTTGGATTTTTCGGGTGGGATGCGTTGAAGTGGTATGTAGTTCTGATTGTTGTTTTTGAATGAGCGTAGGGGTGATGTTGAGATGGGGTAAGAAATGAACACGGGTATGTGAATATGTGTTTTTTGGTGTTGGATTGGTTGGGTGATTGGATTTGAAAATTGAAAATGGGTTGTTTTGGTGGGTGTATTCCGCATGTGCCCAAAAGCGTGCGGGTGTGGTGGGGGGTTGGGTCGGGTGGGTGGGGTGGGGTGGGGTGGGGTGGGGTGGGGGTGGGGCGGGGCGGGGTGGGGCGGGGCGGCACCCTGTGGCAGTAGAGGTTGTTGATTTGGTCCTGGATCTATTCTAGAGTGGAGAGAGTCCAATATGCCAACATGGAGGATTAGAGGATGGATTGTCCCTGGTGGCTTGTATTGACTGTTATACCTGTAAAGCGGTCTGCAAGCCTTTTTATCAATGTACCATGCGTCGAGCGACTGCACAAATGACTTGAAGGGCCTTGAGCCATCATGTAAGCGGTGTGTGTGAATAGGTCAATGTGCAACAAGAAGCAACACAAAACAGACACAAATTTCTTTTGACCTTTCACACCGAATTGTATGATTGGCTTCTTGGCCTTACGTGCCGTAGACATATATTGTTACAATGATTCATCCTATTTTGGCGCGGATGATTTGTTTGTGAGTAAAATGGAAAACAGTCTGTACTGATTCTGTGAGATACCTAGATGTATCGAAAAGGTGATGCACAACGCTATGTACATGCGGGACGGATGTGAAACTATTGATCTCTCACTGAATAGTCTTGTTGGCGGTGAGGATCAAGTTGGTTGAAATTCGTAGTGCCGATCGCGGGTGTCTTCTCAGTCGGTCGAATAAGTGCCAAAGGTGGCTGCTTCATCAGGTGGTCAACGGTACCACCGACGGCTGCTGTCGGATTGACTGCCATAGTCTCCATAATCATTCCAGGTCGAGTCGCCATAGTCTTTCCATTGCTTTGGATTGCCCCAGTACTGCTTGTTGTACTCCTTGTACTCTTGCTGAGTCCAGGATTGCTTCTTCTTGAGGTGCTCCTTGGATCTTTCAAAGTTGCGTTGCCTGGCGGCAGATCTGCTGCGGATGTAGACCATCAGCGGACTGTGTGAATCGGAGTCTTGAGAGGCATTCATGAACATATCGTTGTTACATGCTTGAAACGTTCCGCGGATGAGACCTGATAGTCGAAAATGGCAGACGTAGGATCGTTCCGCATGGCTTCCGTTGTTCATCTTTCATGGCGTTCATCTCTTCCTTCCGGAAAACCTGCTGGATATTCGTTTTGCCCCATCCAAACACGAAAGTCACCATAACATCTGGGAATGTTCGATCATACCCTGATCCAGTCTTCATGTATAGGTGATGACGGACGATGGATTTTAGGGTGCATGAAGTCTCCATTGCACACTCCATTCTGTCCACGACGAGTGGCAGATTCTACGTTTCATTCCACAATCTCTGATATGCCTTCATGTGGAGATTCATGAGACCGTTGGCCGGATTGAAGACGTGCTGGAGTCTGCAAAAGGTATTCGCGGATTTGTTGGCGTCTCCGGTGATCGCATCGCATTGGTACAATGTCACGAGTGGCATGATTTCGTTCTGAAGATCTTCCCGTGCTGCTCCATGGCTGATTGATGGATGGATGTAAAAAACTCCAATGGTAGCAAACGGGAGGTCTGCCCTCGTTACGTGGCGGCTATCAAACTCGAGGAGTGAATTGTTGGATGATTTTGGAAGCATACCACGATACTCATCACTCTGCTCGATGTGGAGAACGACAATCTCCTTGTTACGCCCGTGTCCTTGCACAGTGGTGCGTGGTGGCAATCTCGGTCCAATGTACTTTTTGGATTCAATGAACATGGATGTTCCCGTAGTTGCCAGGCAGTCCGAGGTCGGGATGTCGTATTCAGGATCAGTGCAATTTTCCTCGGTTCCGAAGAAACATCTGAACATCCCGAATGTGGTTCCCCAATTCTGACTCTTTGTGGAAATGCGCCGTGCGAATAGTTACTCTTGCGGAAGGTCCGCCGCGTACAAAGCATGCAATTGGTCTGGATGACCATTGCTTGATAACGATGCCCTTGTACCCAAACCGGATGAACGTCTTGATGAGTTCCGTGGATTTCTCATCTTGAGGACTGAGGAATGCGTCTGCTTCATTTAGGCATAAGATGTGTGCGCTGTTCTGCATCATCATCTTCACGATTGGTCGATCCTTCATTGCCATGTTGTACACCTCCTTGCTGTTCAGCTTTGGATTCCTTGTGAGGTTTCCATGGTTCATAGTGAGCATGTTGATCGTCAGGGGTGAGGTGAACTCATGCGCCTTGAGATGGTCCACAGGGGAACGGTCAGTTGGCTGCATCAGCGATCCCAGGATATCAGCAAATGCTCGGATGACTTCTGGTTTGTCATATGCCTTGACCTTCTTCAATCCAATTGGAAGCTTAATCGGGTATCCTGATACTGGCTGCGCCTTCCTGAACTCGTCTATGGTTGGACATTCTCCTCGACGGTGGAAACAGAACTCTTCTTCCTCGAGGTTGACATTTGGATTGACGTGTGCCAATGAGGCTCGCTTGCATTCTGTCAATTTGGGATGAGCTCCCTTTGGATCCTTGTTGTACTTCTCCATGAAGCGGATGAAGTTCCTTTTGGTCTCCACGAGCTCTTCCTCGGCGTCCTTCTTGTTCATTTCTATTTCAAGGTATATTTCCTTGAGTTCCTTGATGAACTCGTCTAGGTTCTCGGGATTGTGATACTCCATGGTGACCTTCGGCTTGACGGATCTCTCCCCGGGGTTCCATGTTCTCCTCTTCAACTTCGTCCTGATCGGTGGAGCGCCGTCGCTTCTTGGTCGCTGTGGATGTATCTTTTCTGATTTATTGTGGCGCCGGCCTTCGCATTCTGTATTTTGCCTGAGCTGCGCCTTCGTCTTCATGGGGCGCGTCGGATCTTGACGGATGCGGACTTGGAGGAATGGATTCCGTTGGAAGATCATAGTCCGGTTCTTCTTGGCGAGGCTCACTCTTCTGTTCGGAGTACAGGGGTCGTCCAAAAGATTGGAGATCGACTTGTCGTGTATGACCGCTGTTGCATCTCACGTAGAACTCCATATCGGGATCATTGAGGAATTCCTTGCCATTAGGCCGGAGTGCATCGTATGCGGATCTAGAGGTGAGGCTGTCGATCCATCAATTTCTTGGAACAATGGTTCCCCTTGCCTTGCGCTCATTGTATGGCCCGTCCACGGATGGATACACGAACGCAATCTCGAAACGTGCTTTGCCACAGTTCGGGAACATAGCCATCAGGAGAAGTCCTGGCTTATTGCCCATGAAGTTCCTTGCATGGGTAATGCATCCCAATGCGTCATCGAGCTCAACGGATCCGTCAGGACCCATGTCCACTTGTCGTTTGCATTCTCTGTGGTGGCCTTGCTTGGGATCGTGTCGAAAACATCTTGAAAACAATCTGCTCAATCGCTCGATTCGGCAGAGGATGAGGTCGGTGATCTGTTTTGCCTTGAATGCAGCCATGTTGAAATATTTGCAAACCTGCTCAACATTCAGGACGGTCTTCTCGAGATCAATTTGGCGGTTGTGACATACCATCGGAATGATGTCTGTTCCGAAAACTTCTGGCTGAGAATTGGTATAGCAGCAAATACTGTAGACCTTCTTGATGAAGTCCATGTATTGTTTCTCTGTATGTTGGCCTTCACCTTGAAGCGTTGGCTGCCAGTAATCATTGAATCTGGCTCTCAGCCAGAATACTTTGGCTCCATGTTCTCGTTCATGCTCAGGAATGAAGTGGAAGTCCGGATTCATCCCGAGGATGGTAGAGCACTCCTTGTAGTATTCGTACACGAAGTTGAGGAATCAAGTATTCCCGAAAGGTCCTGGATGTACGGATGCTCTCTGGAGACAAATGTCGGTATCTGATCCGTCTGGTACCTACCACCGATCGTTGGATGAGCCCTGGCGAAGATCTCTTTGTTCTGCAAGAAATATATCATGCGCACGTTGGGATGACTTATCTTCATTGTTGCGCTAGGATGCATCTGGATAACCAACTATGCGTGTCTTGCCACGAAGGGGCCAGAATCTCATACTAAGCGGAATGCTTCTGATGGCTCTGACTGTCTTATTAATGGCGCGAACGTCCTCAATGGTCGGAGATGATGCCTTGGACGCGCACCTGGAGAACTGATAACCAATGTGGAATTGCGTTCGCGATTGTATCCAATTGATCTGACCTAGGACACTTCTGTATGCAGTATGCATTTGTGGAGTGAGAGGAGTGTCGTCGTTTACGAAGTCGTCCCACGATTTCCTTCTTGAACACATCATCACCCGACATAAGAAGATCATCAACATGAAGAGAAAGTGCTCCATGAACTTGTCGATTCTTGGCATTGTTACCGGAAACGGGATCCATGAGGTAATCAACTGCTCCTTCAAGATCGAACGTGTTGGATGACTTCTTTTCACTCACCAATGCGGGCTTCGGAAGCTGCTTGCCGTACTAGACATATGTACAACGGTCTGCCCTGGTTGGCACTAGTCCGTAAGAACGGAGTGCCGAATCAAGGATGTTCCACCATCTGCGGGGTGCATCATTTTGCCCGTAGACAGGCTTCTTCATGCACGCTCCAATGTGTGGTGGATATCCCATTTAGGGGCTGATGTTCGTGTTTGACTGAGCTGGTAGAATTCGTACACCTTCTGAAGATCGGTCTCATTACCTCGGGAGGTAAACAGTGCATCAAGCTTGCGGGCTTGAGACTTCTGAGTCCGGATTCAGGATCTTTCAGTCCGTATCCGTATGCACAGAAATGAAGGGATGGATCTGAAAACAGTTGCTGCATACAGTTCAGATACCATATCTTGGATGTCTGAGGATTTTCAATGATGAAGTATCTTCCGTGCTTCAGCTGATATCGCGCAATGGATGCCACAAACTCAACCGTGGGAAGATAGCGTCGCTTCTCCCAGACTTTGTTGGTCTTGTTGGATGTTCTGCATATTTGACGATGGTCCACAGACCGGTGCCATGAGGATTACATCAGGCGCTTGCTCCTTGATGATCTCCATGACCATGCGTCGTCCCTTGGATGTCATTGCGTCAAATCCGGTGCGGATGTCTATGGGAGTCCCAACCTTAAGACCTGTGAGTGCGCAGCGTTGACTGAATCTGGCACTTCCTGCAAAGATCTCGAGAACGTGGGACGTACACAATTCCAATGTGCTTGTTCAGGAACGGATGTGAGGTCCTCGACGAACATGTCAGGCTTGGGAGTTGTCTTTGTAATGGCACTGAGGATTTTGGCTTAGGAGCTGGTGCGGATGACTCCTTCTTCTTGGTATCGGCAGAGGAGCCGGTTTGCTCCTTCTGCAGAGATTCTCGCTCTTCTGGCAATAGCAGATCAATTCCAGGTTTCTCGGAGGGATGGTTTCATCCTTTCTGACCTTCGTCATGTTAACCTTGATGAGTCGAGTCCCAAGATCAAGTCCTACCATTGCTCCTTCATTTTCCTTTTAGCCATATTCCTCCCTTGCTCCCATCGGAACGGATCTTGGATTTGTCTTCCTGCCAGTAAAATACTGTTCTTCATACCTGAACCAGCTGACTTTTCCGTCGTACGATGGCGGCTGCTTGGCGGTCATCGATAAATTGAGCGTTTCCTCCATATAGCCGGATTTGGCCATACTTGAATAGGCTTCCATGAAGCCTTTTTCATCGAATAATATTTTCCCTTGGATCTTTGCGGAGAACCCGCTCCGCTACCCCAAATTGAGGCTCACTGCCGGGGTGCCTATCCCAGAAGGGAACTGGGTGGGGTGGGGTGGGGTGGGGTGGGGTGGGGTGGGGTGGGTGGGGTGGGGTGGGGTGGGGTGGGGTGGGGTGGGGCGGGGTGGGGTGTGGGGTGAGGTGGGGTGTGGGGTGGGGTGGGGTGGGTGGGGCGGGGTGGGGCGGGGCGGGGTGGGGTGTGGGGTGGGGTGGGGTGGGGTGGGGTGGGGTGGGGTGGGGTGGGGTGGGGTGGGGTGGGGTGGGGTGGGGTGGGGTGGGGTGGGGTGGGGTGGGGTGGGATGGGGTGGGGAAAAAATAGTAAAAGGGGAATTCAATCAATTCTACTTTTACTATTTTTTCTCCATCAGCAACACAACAAACAGAAAACAAAATCCAGAACAACAAGCAAACAAAACAAATAATCACAACCAGCAACAAAAATATTTAATCACAGCATACAACATTAAATAATTCAAACAAGCATACCAACAAAACAGCAAAAATAAAAACCATCAAAGAACACAAACTCAAACACACACATCAACAAAAACAAAGCAACATACCAAACAAAAAATATCAGAAGAGTATCAAACAAAATAAAAACAAACAGCCAAAGCACGAAAAAATCAAAAGAGCATACCAAGTTCAAACAACGCACTTTGAAAGAGTCAAGCAAATTAGGAAAAATAAAATATTTCAATCTTTACAAACCAAAAATATAGTATAATTATAACATATAAGATTTTACATGTTATTATTATAGTATGATTATAATTTCAGTACAGGATAATAATTTAATTGATTTGTCTTTCTTCTTTCACACATCATTTTAAAAATAATATTAACATCTCTCACTGTATTCTGAACATTAAACTTCTTACTTTCAATAAATAATTTGCTATTTTCTTTAACATCTTCCCCTTCCTTTTGACGATAAACCAACATCCATAATATGCGGTCTATCATTTCATACTTTTTCTCACTGATTTTCAGAAATGCTCTAACATAACTATAAGGTGGTATTTTATACACAGTTAGAAATATTAAGATGTCATCTTCTACATTTCTTTCATTAAACATTTTAATATCTAAATGATTTTCAATTATTTGTTGATGAAACCTCCAATTTCTACAAATTTTACATAAATCTTCTTTACCCAAAGCATAATAAACAATATTCTTTATTATTCCATTAGGAAAATTTAATTTATACAATTCCATATTTTCTTTTTTGAAGTGACAACAATCATAGCATTTTTTATTGCTATAATTATTGATTTTATCACCGTTCATTTTCCTCTTATTATATTAAGGCTCTATTTCTTTAAGTCATTTTTATGGCAGTAAGAAAAAAAGAAACAAACTATAATTACAACATATAATATTTACATGTTATTATTATAGTATGAGTTCAACTCTATTTCTAAGTAGTTTTAAAATTCTCTTTCAATTCGTTTCACTATTTTATCAGCTGTTTTTCGATTATAAATATTGTTTCCTATTTCTTTTACAAACGCCTTCAATACACTAATTGCAAGTCTTGCCGTATATCTAAGTTCAAGAGCTTTATACTTATAACTTATAAACTCATTTAAAAAATCAAAGCCATTATCATTCAATGCTTCGTTTTTTAAGTTTAATGCTAAAAGACATATTGTATAATCTTTTTACCATTCTATAATACTTATAAATAAAACCATCCACATATCCATTATCCAATACATTATCATATTCTTTTTCAGTATAGAACCTATTCATTTCAATAAACACAAATATTTCTAAATCATCATCAAGAGCTTCAGCATTTCTAGTATCAAAATCTGCGTTATTCATATAATCAATTTTGTTTATAATTCTATTGCAATTATTGCATATCATATATTGACAAATATTATTACTAACACTATCTATAAAACCCTGTTGAATTGTTAACTTTAGCATCTCACAGTCTTTACATTTGTAATTCATAAACTTTTGTTTCAATATATTTTTTAACATCAATATCTTCATGGACAGTATCACTAAATTCACTATACACACTTTCTACATCACTGTATTCACCATATTCACTTTCTGTATCACTCATTTCTATCTTAATATATTCAGTCAATATTTCTTTAAGTCGTTTTCAAAGAATTTATTTTATAATGGCCGTAAGCAAGTGGGTTTATATTATTTATCCAATATTTTTTGTGTTCATAACTACTAAGAGCAATTTTTTTAGTTGTTATACTAAAAATTATGTGGTTTTTACTTCTAATACTATTAAATGACTTATGTATAACCTCATTAGTTTTTAAAACCGTCTCAAACTCTTCATATTTCATTTGACGTCTTACTGTGCCTTTTGCTATGCCCTTACATTTCTTATATTCTTTTTCATCACCATAAACTGAGTAAGCGTAGCATTTAGGACGAAGGGCTATAAACCCTGTTATTATTTTACTTTTTAATTCATCCTTAAATTTACCTAATACTGTCTTGTTATTCTCATCGTAACATTTATGTTCCTTAGGATAATCTGAAAAATCTATTTCTTTTTTAATTGTATTCAGGTCTTCATAAATGTCATTGGTTTTAGTATGAAATACAAAACTATCAGTATCAGTATATACCATTTTAATATTATCTCCATATTTAGGTTTCATAAAGTCATAATAAAATTTATACATGTGTTGCTTACTCAAATCTAAAATACTCATCCCAATAAATATAGGTTTGTCTAGTTTCAACTTTGTTTTTTGCTTTTCAACTCCAACCAAATTTTCATTAATGATATGACTATGTTTGAAGTTAGGATTACTTACACACTTCATATATCTAGTTTCATCACTCACAACTTCAAAGTCTAAATGTTTTCGCTTATCCTCCATTGTTTTTCCAAATATGGCATTGTTCATCAATTTATAAACATCTTTCTCAAAATCATTTCTAGCATTCTTCCTCTTCTCTGTGTTAAACTCAATGTAAGGTTTTAAAACTTCTTTTTGTTCAAATTTAATTGCTCTATGAATTTTCTTAAGTTTTAACCCCTGCTTCAAATAAAATTGTAAGGTTCTTATATGGATTACATATTTTTCTTTATCATTTAAATTCAATACTAGTTTATTTGTTTTCTCATCCGTATGTTTTTTATGATTTAAAAATTCATAAATTTCAATTTGTTTATCTGACAGCATGTTGGCTTTAACATTCATAACCTCAGGTGCCATTGGATAGTCATTGTGTAAATCGTGTAATTCTTTGGGATATTCTAAATCCACTTCTAGAATATATCCAATATTATTATTCTTATAATTAATTATGTCTTTTTCTTTTAATGTATCATCCCATTTTAGATTTTTATATGGCAGTTTTTGTATCATGCTTAACCCATACAAATTATTAGCGTCTAAATCGTTAATATAACTACTTTCTTTTTTTATCATAATCTTCTCCCATGTATTTATTATTTGCTTCAACTTTTTTAGTAGAAACCATACACATCCCTCCTCTAAGTCCCGCTTCTATCATTTCATACATTTCTCGGTCATATATTAAATCAATCTCTACACCAGTCATTTTAAGCATAGCATCAAAAGCAAAGTTAGGCAATGTATAATAATAAGCAGGGTCCAAACCATAATATTTCATACACACATCTCTAAAATTTTCGAAAATATCAGTCAATAATAATACATCAGTTTTCAAATATAAATCATGGTATTCACCCATATTCTTAATGTCGAAATGCTTCCATATAATTTTTGCCCTTTCATAGTCGTTAACACTTATACCTTCTTCACTCAACTGACTATAACAATCATCCTTACTCGGTAATTGCTCATCATCAAATTTATCAAATGAATTCATGTAGTCAGAAGGATAAACACCTTTATCAGTCAACAAATCTAGACATTTCTCACTCTTAATCACATCATTTTTACTACTGAACCTAAAATTATCTTTCCAGTTTTCACGCAATAACCATTTACTTTTATCTTCTTCATCTGTATTATCATACTTACTCATTGAAACTAACTTATCTAATGAAGCAGTTAAAAACCCAAAAGTGTCTTTAACACTCAAACTTTCAAAACTGATATTAATAAATTTTTCACTGTTCTGAGCGATGACACCTATTTTACTGTTGTTACTTAATTTATCAGCATTTTGAATAATTAAATGACCGTCATAATTTTTCATGTTATGGAAGAATACAGGAATTTTAAAATATCTATTACAAAAATTAAGATTGCAAACATTATGAGCACAACCTCTATACTTACCTGTAAAATGACAATGGTCTCTAACTTTTCTATATTTCTCTGCTTCCTTGGCATTCTTATAGTTCATTCTAAACTTATCCCACAAATAAAGCAGTTTTTAGCATGTTTAAAATCTTCTTTGTCTTCATCGGTCATGTCTATTTTTCGTTTTCTCCCATCTTCTCCTTTACTTCTGCCCTAATCTCATTAAGTTTTTGACAAAACACATCAACAGCATCTTTACCACGATACATAAATTCATAATTTGCATTATCAACAGCATTAACCATATTAAGCATAAAACCACATGGTTTATGCTCTTGATAAGAAAAAGTGTTTTTATCTTCATCTTCATCAGGTTTTTTCAGTTCCTCTGTCAAACATTCAAAATCAGCATATACAACAAAAGGACATCTTAACTTTTTGAAGTGATGCTTAAAACTCACTTTCTCATAAGGCTTGGGCATTACTATCTGCTGTCCGTCAACTTCCATACATCCACTATCATAATGTTTACTTAATAATTCTTCATTTCCAAATCCATGATTACAATATTTACAAAAATAGGACTTACCATGATGATTACTTTTTTGATTATAAATAAGTCTGCTCAAACTTTTTATATAGGCATAATGACTGCAATCCTCATCATCAACTCTTAACAAATCAAAATGAAAAGAAGCATCTTTATTTTTCAATTTTCTACTAATAACAATTTGTTCATTATCATCAATTTCATAAACACTAACGGATATTGATTTATTATTTTCTTCAAATATATCTATATCATTATTATTAGCAGGAAAACTCAAACCATCAAAAATCAAATCGCTTTCTATCTTCTTGTCATGAAACATCTTTTCAGGGTGTGCTTTATCACAAATTTTACAATATCCACACTCAATAGAATATTTAAAACACTTGTCATCTTGATTTTTAATATTGATACATGCCTTTTTCTTTTTAATCCATTCTGGAAGTTCGATATATTTACCAGCTCTAGTCGGATTATATTTATTATACATGATATGAATATTATTAATATTGCTAATTATTAATCCTGACTGATACAAAGCCATATCTAAAATTCTTGTTTCAACATCAGGTCTCATTCTTTTCAAAGCATTCCTTAAATCCTCTTCATTTACAATAGTGTACGACCTTGTCCTAACTGTTACGTTTCTCTCCTCATCAAATAAGTTCATAACTTTCATATTTATTGTAGCATTCAGTTTCATTCCTCTATTCTCTGTCAAGTATTCATTAAGTTTGTCAAATTGATAATTAAAATAAGTCAATCCGTTCAACTCTTTTAAATGAATGTTTGAAATTGTGTAGGCGTTAGCATATGCTCTAAAGGCGCTTCTTTCTTCTGTTATTACTGCTTTTTTCTTAATAGCATGTTTTAAAACCGTTCTTGCTCCTACTCTTTCTCTGATTTGATTTGCTTTGTAGTCATTAGTTTTCTTTACTGCTTCAAGTCTATTACTCAATCTATTGCTTATTGGTTTTTCTGGATTATATCTATACTTGTTGTTTCCTATAATTATGGTTTTAAGTTTTTTACCTTTATTACTTAATTTGTATTCTCCTAAATTTTCTTTAAGAAGATGCTTAACTATTTTAGTGTTTTCATCTGGCGGTAAATCTCTATTCATATTAACTATATAATTTAATTTATGGTTTTCTCTTTAAGTCTTTTTTAAAGTCACAAAATTCTAAGAACTAAATACTATATCAAAGATTAGTATAAATTGTTATTTTTAATTTTCAATTAACAATAATTCATGACGCAAATAACGTCTCTTCAAACCTTCTAATACATAGTAAGTTTGAAGTGTCATATCTTTTTCTATCCTTTCTATTTTGTATCTCCTTTCTGTCCACTTTGGGTTGGTCTCTTTCCTCAATGTATAATTGCCTTTTCCTTTTTGGTATATTTTCACTGTGTCCGAAACTGATAATTTAGGGTATTTTCTCATATGCTTTTGCTTCAGTGTAAGGTTTGCTTTTACATTTGCTCTGTTGTCATCATCATGCGCTTCACTTGGTTTCATTCCAGTTGATGAGTGAATAGCGCTATTATATTTCTTCAATGTAGGTTTCAACATATCAGTCCATCTACCTTTAGTAAAGTGTATTCTGTCTCCTACTCCTTTTTTCATCGTTCTAATAAATCTCTCCACAATATTGGCATGTGTTAGCGTTGTTTTATGTATTATACCTAAATCATCTAAATATTTCTTTACTTCTGCGTTAAATGCTCCATCATCATCAGAAGAGATTTCCACAGGCTCACCCATAACTTTAAATGCTTCTTTCAACCCTTTAAAAACGTTTGGACTGTCTCTTTGAAACATTGGATACACAAAACCTAATTTACTGAAAGCATCTATTACAATCAGTGCATAGCGTTCTTCATCTTCTTTCTTAAATATTTTCATATCCATAATATCTATTTGAAATTCTGCTCTGGCATATGGCAGTAAGAAACTGTTATAATTCTGATACGGCTTTATTTGCTTGTTAGGTTGCTTCTTCAACCACTTTGCCACTTCTTCTAATGTTACACTTGCTCCTTTGTCTTTTGATTGATTGTATAAGCTTTGTTTAGAACCATAACCTGTTTCTAAATCATAACAGGTATTGCTCATTATCTCCTCATTACTTAGTTTACTCATATATTGAAACTGGATTATATTAATTAGATTAAAATTAAATTAATATTATCCAATTAGACTTTACTTTTAATACTCTGGCACTTTCTACTTTTTTCATGTCTTGATTTGTTAGAACTGTTGGCCATTGATTTTCCACAAATATTACATGTATAAGGTTTATTAAGTTTTTCTTGAAAGTATTTTTTATGATAATCCTTTTGATATTGTTTCTCTTTATTTTCTTTTGTTTCTTCGCTATCAGTAGGACTTGGCAACACATCAGCATCTGAACTTTTATAATGTCTTTCAATGTCATCATCAGCAAAACATATTCATAAAGTCATTATAATCATCTTCATCATGTATTCCTCCTAACAATCTATCGCTTCCATCATCTGAGTGTCTGCTATAGAATGGCATTTAACTTATATAATAAAGTCGTTATTTCTTTAAGGCATTTTTACAAATTCTTGTATTATTTTTTCTTCTTGCCTCGGCTACTTTTTGTATTTGTGCTTTCTGGGCTTCTGCTCCTGCTTCTTGTTTCCATTTGTTCCCTCGTCCATTCACTACCTCTAGCTATTTCTTGGGGCGAGTTGCTCCTGCTTCTTGTTTCTAATTGTCTTCTGTTCATTTGATTACCTCTTGCTCTTTCTTCTGGTGAGTGACTTCTGCTTCTTGCTTCTACCTGTCGTCTTGACCAGAATGATGCCCTCGGTTGTTCTTCTTCCTGTTCCCTTGATTGTTCTGATGGTGTGGATGTCTTCTTGTCACGTTTGAATAGTTCAAATACGCTCTTGTCTTCTCCACCTAAAAATATGTTTCTTAACGATTTTATTTCTCGGCTTTCCTCTTTCTTATCTTTTTCGGTTGATGCTGATGACGATGATGACGTTAAATGAAGACTTTGTAAATCTTCCTGCTTTTCATCTTTTGGTTCATCTTGTGGTTCATCTTTTGGTTCATCTTTTGGTTCATCTTGTGGTTCATCTTTTGGTCCTGAAATTGCATTACTATCAATTTCATCAGCAAAATATTTTGCTATATATCGTGTTGTTTGTGCGTCTGCCTCGTTGTTTTCATATAACTGTGATGTTGGTGCTACTTCATCAAACATATCAGGGAACAATTCGTGTTGAAGAACTTGTTTATCAGTTTGAACCCTAGCATTCAACCGTAGTCTCCTATCGTATTTTGAAAGGTCAAAATCGTCAAAATCTATATTGTTGATTGACAAGTCAATTACCTGTCTTTCGGGGATGATTTCAATTTTTAATCTGTGCGTCATCGCTTCCTTTAGCATTTCTTCAAAAGTAGGGCGTCGGCGTTTTCCTTAGGTCGTGGGTGGAAAACTGAGTAATACACTTTATCATTGTAAAACCTTACTAATTTCAATCTGTGTTCCTTCTTGATAAAATCACCATCGATATTAATTAAAGCATTATATAACTCAGTGAATTCTTCATGAACACTGTCTTTAATCTTTCTAAATCCTTTCAGTTTGTCCATGACTTCTTTCATATCTTCTGGTCTGCTTGCAAGATAAGCAGGTGTTAGTTCAGACGCTCTTTTCTTAAACTCGTTGTAACCATAAGCGTCTTCTGCTTCTGATTCTACTTCAACAACTGGGTCGTCTTCTCGTTCATCTTCTTCTTCGCCTTCCTCTAATGGTTCTAATTCTGGCATGTCATCAGCGGACACCATTGAATGAACTTCTACACCGGCAGGATATGAACTCTTTGATACAGCACTTGCCATTTCTTTGTGTTGTTCTCTCCAAAGTCTCATTTTTTCAGCAAGTTCTTCTTTCTGTTTGTTTGTTTCCACCAATCCTTCTTGAATGAAAGACTGGTGTTGTGTCAGTGTGTCAGCAAGTTTCAGTTCGTCATTAAGTTTAGCTCTTACACTACCATCGTCCGACATTGTTCCTTTCATAACTTCTCCTCTCCGGTCTAGTTCTTGTTTCTTTTGAATGTCTAAGGCTCCATTATTATCAAACTGACTACCGTATTGGTTTAATCTGTATCTTGTCGCTTTTCTGTCTATCACATTTTCAATTGATGGACGGTTCTCATCTCCTACTAATGTTTCTTTCAATAATTCATCATAAGATTGGTCTCAAATGTAATTGTGATTTCAATGACCCTACTTTTACCGGACCTACTGTATTCAATCTATTAATTGATTTAATCATAGTATATTAACTATTTAGAAAAATAAATTAATCAGAGATATTCTTAATCATTTCTTCTAAATGCTTCTTTCTTACAGTTAGTTGTTCCTTTGTTTGTATTCCGTCTGGTGACCGTGTGTTGTCTAATATGTTTCTTATTCTGTCTAATTCCTTTCTGTAACTTTCGGTTCTGTTGCTTTCAGCTAAATCATTTCTATACTTTATTAATGCTCCCTGTGATTGTCTCGCTTCCAGCGTTTCCTTCAACTGTTTAAAATAATTCATTCTTGAAGCAACACCCCATAAATCTGAAACATTATAATGACGTTCTACTTGTGGCGCCCTTTTAAATTCTACATTTCTATGACTTCTCATAAGCATGATTAATATATAATATAATTAGATTATTATTTAAAACATTGATGAAGATAATTTGTTTATTTTGTTCTTGTTTATCTTGTTTTTTCTTTTGTTTAAGTTCTTCATAATGTTGGCTTAATAGTTCTGTTGCCGTGGGTTTCTTAATAGTTTCTTTAATCACTTCTTGTTTAATCTCATTCTTAATTTCTTCTTTTACTTCTGGTTGTATCTTTCTAATATTCTTTTGTGGATTGACTGGGAGCATCTCGGTTTTTGCCCCTTTACAATTTTTAGGATGTGAGTGTCTCAAACTTTTCAATGTCATCTTTTTAGAGCATTGTTCACATTCTACTAATTCAACTTATTTTTTAGTTCTTGGTAATGCTTTTGCTTTCGCTTTTGGTTCAGGAATGACTTCTTCAGGTTTAACTTCTTCTGGCATTGGTTCTTCATTAACTGTATCATTTTGTTCAACGACTTCATTATTAACAGGTGCTTCTTCTGTTTTAGTTTCATTATTAACATCTACTACCTCAATACTTGACATATAATATATTCTATATATTTTCTATATGGAAAAATTAAAGAATATATTTAAATAATATCGCTTTTCACAAACAATAATGACAGGGATACATTTACCCCATTTAAATTAATTTCATTTCCTAATGAATTACTAATCCAAAAATCTAATTGTTTAAAGCTTCTATTTGATACATCCAAGTAATCCAGAGGGTTTAATTCTGAATCAAAGACAATTCCCGCGTGTGGTGCTGTGACTGGTACTTTCTTAACAACTGTGCTATCGCCGGTTCTTAAATTTACTTGATTATAATTAGACAATTGAGAAGAATGAATATAAATATTTCTAATGGGTTGAAGATTAACGAAACCAGAAACATAAGGATTATTATATTGATAAACTACCATTTGATAATTTCCTAAAACTTCATTAGCAGATTGCAAGTTATTAGCATCAAAAGTTCCATTCCATATATAATCTGCATATGTTAGTTTCATTTGTTCATCAGTTAACACAGCGAACTTTCTATCGGCATAGTTTGAATAAATTGTTATTTTATTAGTTTTCACACTGTAAGTAACTTCATAAGTATTTGAGAAATTAGTATTATCTACAACATCATTTATCTTCGACTTTAATTCTGTCGCTAGTTCTGTGCCAGTATATACTCCTTCGTCCAATTGTAACGCTAAATAATGGACATTTGTGTTATCTTCATCTGGAACTAGTGGAGAAGAATAAAAGTACAATATATTATTTAATCCTGACTGAATTGAATACCAAGAGTTAGGTAATGTTACTTCGTGAATGTAGCAATGAACTCCGTTGTCTGTTTGTAATGTTTCCGGCAATTCAACTTTGAAATTTGATGATGTACCGCTAATTCTATGAGCGCTGTCAATATAGACCTTCTTATATGTGAGCATTATTAATTAATTTAGAAATTAATTTATAACTTTAATTATATGATTAATAATAAAAAGTTAATTCATGAAATGAAGCATGGGAAAATTAAACATTATCAACCTTATAAGAAAACAACTAAAATAACTAATGTTATGAAACAAACTGACAAAATATTAAATAGTTATTATCCTAATTCAAATTTAACTGATGCACAAGGATTAAGTAGAGCATATGGCAATGGTAAAGGTTTTTATATTGATGGTAATAAAATGTATGTATCAGGAGCATTTGGAAAAGGAACGTTTGGAGGTGCTGTTAATGACATTCTGGCAGATGTAGGACTTCCCTTTAAAATGACTAAATATTCACAACGATATAAAGACACATCAACAGCATTGGATGAAAACAATGAAGTTACACATCTTATAACACATAGTCTCGGTTCAAGTGTAGGGGCACAGATAACAAAAGATTACCCTGAAAGAGAATTAACTTTAACTACTTACGGAGCGCCGTTTATATCACGAAAGTCTAAAATTACCGATGATTATATTAATTTTAGAAGTGTCTTAGACCCTGTCAGTATTGCTGACCGTGGTGCTATAACTGTTTATACTGGTTCATTAAATCCATATACTAACCACGATTACATAACTGGATACGGAGATACGGGTCGTGATGTTTCAAGAAGTATTTATCCGGTTCGTGAAATTATGTGAAACATAATTAAACAAAAAACAGTATAATTCAGTATATACCCATAATGGACTATGACAATGGAAAAAATATATTGTATTCGTAATCACATGAATGATGAAGTGTATGTCGGTTCAACGTGTCAGCCTTTGAGTAAAAGAATGGTTGAACATCGTAAATGTAGATTTACAACAAAAAAGAAAAATAAAAAGTTGTATCAACAAATGAATGAATTAGGTGTAGATCATTTTTATATTGAGTTAATCAAAGAATGTCAATGCGAAAACAAAGAGCAATTAAGAGCAATTGAAGGTGAATATATTAGAAAACTAGGAACGCTGAATAGTAGAATTGAAGGAAGAACTGATAAACAATATTGGAATGATACAAGAGAAAGGTGGTTGGAATATGGTAAAGAATATAGAATACAGAAGAAGGAAAGTATAAGGGAGCGACAGGCGAACTACCGAGAGAATAATAGAGAAAAGTTGAACGAACAAGGTAAGGAATACTATGAAAAGACCAAGCACATTACCTATATATGTGATGTATGTAATGAGGAACTATCAATAAAGCACAAAGCACGACACGAAAGAACTAAAAAACATCAAGAAGCAATGAACCGGTAACGGAGATAATATAGTTAAATAAGTACTTAAATATATAACTATATAATATTATATATGAATAATCAGTTAAATGAAAACTTGACAGAAATTGAAACAACATATACACCATTTACAATTGAACAAAGATTAATGGATTTATATAGAGATAATAAACGAACATATGTAAAATGCCAATGCGGATGTTATATATTTAGAGGTTTTGAATTTTCCAACTGTTATAATTTTATCTTGTTTAAAGCAAAAGTCGCAAATAATAAGTTCTTGTTATTAAATGACAACAACAGATGTAATCACACTCAATCAGACATTGACAATATAGTAAAAAGACAAAACATAAATTTATTATCATAATAATATTAATGATACAACATAAGAAATATGACAATGAAACAACGGATGAAATGATAAAGAATGAAAATAAAAAGTATAAGAAAAGTACGTATGAAGAAATTAGAGAATTAGTAATGGAGAAAGAAAAAGGGAATAATCCAGTTGAAGATAAGATTGAGAAAAAGAAAATGAAAATATTTAAAAATAATAAATATAATCAAAAGGATTACACTAAATTATTCAATTTGTAAAACATATATAAAATATGTTTTATATATGTTTTGTAAATTGATAAATGTATAAATTTATCAATTTAGTTTAAATTATTTCTAAATTAAATTATATATAGCAATGGAAACTTTTAGTGCTGAAGATATTCTAATTGACAACCTCTCATTCAAGTTAAATAAAGGTGCAAGTTATATCAACGACCGTCGTTCAGTCTCGTTTTCCCTTCTGGAAGTAATATCTACACCCCTTCATCTGGTCAACGTGTGTTGAAAATAGCTTTAAATGCTGAAGATAATACTTGGCTTGACCCGCAGAGTGTAATGGTTTATTTCACCGTTGAAAACACTGACCCGTCAGACAATAAACGCTTACGTCCTCTGTCTCCTGCTTATTCCTTTTTTAGAAGAGCAAGACTAATTGCTGGTAATCAACTTGTTGAAGACATTGATTATTACAACCGAAATCATCACATGATGAGTTGCATGATGTCAAAAGGAGCAAGAGACAATGAAGACGCCCAGAGTTTTGGTTATAGGTACGATGATGATTTAAACACACGTCGTGCAGTTCCTGCATCGGGTCATATTGGTCCTGCATATGACGCTTACACAATTCCAGGCTTTAGAAGAAAAATGGTTGTCGGATTTAAACCGATGCTTGGTTTATTCAATCAGTTTAAGTATATCCCGTTAAAAGCGTGTCCTCTTGTTTTAGAACTTGAACTGGTTTCAAATTTTAGTGATTGTGTTGTTACAGTTGGTGGCACGAGGTTTCCAGCAAGTGGCAACACAGATACAAGCCTTCATACAAACGAGCAGTTCTCAATTAGTAACGCATTCCTTCAAACTGATTTGGTAAGCTTGGACAACAACCTTCATAATAAATATGTTGCACACCTACTTGATGGGAAAGAATTACCTATTACTTATAATACTTATATTTGTCAATCTAATCAAGTTCCCGATGGTTCGTCGTCAATTAACACTACTGTTGTTCGTTCAGTGTCTAAACTCGCTGCCGCGTTCATCAGTTTCAACAAAAGCGGAGTAGGCGATACTCACGTTATGAAAGAATACAACAATTTCTATCATCCTATGTATAATTTGAATTATCAAGACAGTGGATACTACAATTCCGACCTTGATTTAGAATTTCAACTTCAATTAGGGTCAAAACTATATCCTGAGTATCCTTGTCGTTCATTAACACAAGCATTCTATTATTTACGAAAAGCATTAAATTTACCATTGTTCCATCAACACCATTTATCGATTGAATATTCTGCTTATCGTGTTGATAAGTTTATCTTTGCTATGGATGTCCAAAAGGTTCCGGATTCATCATATTCAGGAATTAACACGCGTGCTGGGCAACAGCTTTTAATTCGTTGGAAATATGGTAACAGCAAATATGCCAGATACAATATATATATAACATTAGTATCAGAACAAATATTATCCATTAGAGACGCCGGAGTGCAGATACTTGATTAAAAATTAGTAAAAATGATAATATTAAAAATTAAATAAAAAATATGATCATTGTCTACTATTAATATATAATGCCTTCAATAAATTTAACAAACTTTGAGAATATTGTAGCACACACAATTAGCGAAATCAATTCTACAAGCGGGGTAACAAACATTAGAAACATATACGCTAATCAATCAGATATAATTGATGTACTCAACAACAAAGCAGACCAAGTAGATACTTACACAAAAGCACAGATTGACGCTAATTTTTATGATATAACTCAATCATACAATAAGACGGAAGTTAATGTATTATCAAATAATATTAGTTCAAATACATTTTTAATAGGTAATCTGGCAATAAATTCAAATACAAATTTTAATAGCATCAGTTCTAATACACATTTAATAAGCAATCTAAATTCTACTACGACAAGTAATTTTAATATTAGTTCCAATACAAATTTAATAACAGGATTAAATAGTACAGTAAATTCACATATTTCAGCCATATCAGATTTACAGAATGGAGGTTCACTTAACGAAGCAGATTATTATAATAAAATAACGACTAATAATTTATTATCAGAAAAATTAAATACATCAGTGTTAAATAATACATTAATACATAATATAACAACTAATTCAACTTTCAAAATAGCAGAATTTGGAAATTATAATTATTATCATGAATTATACAATAATTATATTGATACTTATGTTTATGGAAATTTAAGTGGAGCAACTATGTTTTTAAATCAAAGAGGTTTTGGAGATGTAGAAACTAATAATTCTTCAACTTTTCAAAATGATAAAATAATATTAAATCATAATACTACAATATTAAGTAATTTACAAGTATCTGGTTTATTTTCGTGTTCGTCTATTTTAGATATAGCAGGTTCTGATGCTAGATATATTTTACAATCAGATGGATTAAGTGGATTAATAACAGGAAATACAAATACGATTAATTCAATAATTACAAATGACAGCGCGCAAGATACAACAATAAGTCAAAAATTAGACAAAGTTAATACAACTGCACAAACAGTAAACTCTCCATTAATACTTAGTAACAGATAATACTAATCCAATTTTTAGAATTCAAGATGCTGTAAGTAATCAACGTTTAGAATTTGAAAGAGGTTGTCAGTTGGACTCTTATCAAGGACTAACAGGTGCTACGCCTTATAGATTATGGTTAGGATGGAATACAGGAGATGTTATTATTGGAAGACCTAATAATGCTTCAAGAATTACGATTAACGGCAATGTTCATACTTCGTATAATTTTGCTCAAGCACACGGAACATCATATTCCGAAGGTGCTGTTTATATGAAAGGAAATTTATTTACAAATAATGATTTTTCAACGGATATTAAAACAAAAATAGAAAATATCAATACTTCAATAAATGGATTAGAACCATATTTAGAAACATATACACCAGATGCAACACAAGGTTTTTATATACATCATCCTAATTTTGTAGCGTGTAGTGTAGGAGATATAACTAATGCTTCTAACCAATATTTTATGGCTGATGGGCTTGTAGGAAAAACAATTTTTAGTAAACCTATAGATGTGTTAGGAAATATTTGTACAAATGCTGATGTTAATTGTGATAATGTTAATATTGATACTGATGGTAAATTAACAATTGATACAAACTGTGAATTATATAGATATGTTAGTGCTTTTTCATCTTTTGATATGAGGAATAGTGATGCTAATTCTTCAATTAGATTTATTTGTGGAGACCCCGCTGTTCAGTCTAACATAGTCGGTGCAGTTAATATTACTAGCGGATGGACTTTTAATACTGATACTGCTGATTTTATGGGTAATTTATTTGCTGATGATGTTTATGTTAAAACTAATGGAGCATTAAGAAGTAATCATATAGCACCTAATGGTGGAACATTAGTAACTGTTGATACTAACTTAGCAGTTCAAAATGCATATTTAGCAACTAATACCATTCAATCATTCGATTTAACAACGGTTTCATTTTTGGATAATATTCAAATGACTACTGGAACTGATATTAAAATGGGAACATCGGAAATATCAACTTATTATGATGGAACTAATTTATCAACATTTGATATAATATTTAAAACATCAAATACTGCATTCAGAATAGCAGATAGTTCAACTACACCTTCAGTTTTATTATCTATTGATAAGACATTTGGAACAACAGTAAATACTGAAAGTTTTACAAATAATGCTCCATCAACTTTTAACGAAAATGTAACAGTTGTTAATACAAAAACATTATTTGTTAATGATATTCAAGATGCTTCAGGTGATGCTATTGATATTACTGCTGGAACTGTAACTATAAATGGAAGTCTAATAGATAATTCTGATGCAAGATTAAAATATGATGTAGATTTACTTAAAAGTAATTGTATTAGTATGATTAAGAAATTCAAACCTAAAAAATTCAAAAGAAAAGATAGAGACGATAAGGATGCAATCCACATAGGTTATATTGCTGATGATTTATTAAAAGCAGTTCCAAAAGAAATTAGTAATGTAGTTCATAGCAGTCGCGAATATTTAGGCATTGAATATGCAAAAGTACCAATATTATTACATAAAGCTTTACTGGAAGTAATAGATAAAGTTGAAAAAATAGAAAAAGAAATTAAGGAATTGAAAAAAGAAAAATCTAAATAATAATATATAATGGGTATTGGTCAAAGCAAAAACGAAGAAAATAACAGTATGGAAGACATTAAGAATTTAAGAGTAGATGAAAAAACAAGAGCGGATACTTTAATAATAAAATCTATTCAAGAATGTGTAACGAGAATAGAAAAGTTAGAAAATCAGAAATCGGACAAACTATTATATAAATTACCTGCGTTGAATTTATGCAACGCTTCATTGATTTAAATTAATAATATTAATATGATTCATTAACATTATTAATTAAAAAAATATGAATAAAATTTACTAATAAAACTTTGTCTTTCATAATTGATGACTTTAATAGTTATTTTTTTCACTTGTAATGAAATAAAATTAGCCATATTGTCCCTATACACTAAATTAGTTTCATAAAGGTCTTTATTAAGAAAATAATAAATATCAAATAAATTATTTGATGTTAAAGTACGATTACGAACATGATTCAAACAAGTAAATGAGGTAGATGTAACAAATATATCATATTCAATTAATAATTTTAATGGTTTATGTTTTTGATGTAATTTATCTAACTCACTTAAGTTAAAAATATATGATATGCCGTTATTGATAATATTTTTCATATTGATATTCTCAATTTCAAAATATTGTGTATTCTTTAATTTGTAAGTCTTATACACTGGTTTAAATTTATTAATATAATTTTTAATAATATTATCATTTTTTATTTTTAATAATCTAACATCACCTAAATTATAAGATAATACAAGGTTTTTAATGCCTAATGGTAAATCATAAAATAACATAATATATTAATATATTTATTTATTTAATTAGTAATTTAATCATGTAGTTAATTATTAATTTCAGGTGTTTCTTCTGGTTGTAATAATTTTAGGTATTCTTGGTGTTTCATTGATTTTGAGTGTCTTGGTAAATTCTTTTTACATATAGAAGCACCACATTCACAAACAATCAAGTTTCACGGTTCAGTTTGACTCATTTTTATGTTGTGTTTTTTAGTTAGTTTATGATATTTCAATTCATAAACACACACTATATCACCACATTCACACTCTACCTTTTGTCTATGCTTCTCATTTATTTCATCTTGTTTTCTATTGTAATACTCTTTTTTACTTTCACTGACTTTTTCCTTGTTTTCAATGGTATATTGTTTTTGATAAGCAATTTTCCTTTCTCTGTTGTTCTGGTAATTCTCTTTCATTTGTTCTAATATTGTTTCTTTCTTATTTTCATAGCGTTCTTTTCTATACCTTAAAATACTCTTCATTTTCCTTCATATAGTTCTTGTTCTTTTCATTCAGTCTATCTCTATTATCAACCCACCATTGTTTCGCTTCTTCATCTGTAATAAATGGCTTTCTGTTATTCAGTGTTGCTTTATGTAGTTCTATATATTCCCTCTCTTTTTTCAATGCGTCTAATCTTGTTTCACAGTTTTCTGTTGAAATTTTAACCATATTCCAATTCTCCCAGTTGCCGTTATCACGGATAAACTGATAAACAGGTAGATGGTGCATTTTGTTGTTAGGGTTGGTGCAACTCGTTTTATGTCTGTATTTTCTCTTTGTACAGTTTAATGTATGACCGATGTATATTTGATTGATACTTAAATCATTACAAACAAGTTTATAGAATATCGTATTTGAATAGTCCATACGAACTTTAGGCATTGTATAAGATATTATAACACTTAATCTTTAAATACTAACTTTTTATTTTCAAATAATGAGAGAACTTTTTCATAAACATACGGTTAGGGTCTTTTTGGAGAAGGTCAATATATAAGAAACTATGTGGTTCGTAAGTTGCGGTCTCATATATTTTATAAATTAGTTTCTTGCTTTCGTGTAAATTATCGTTTCTAACAATTGCGGATAATTCATCTTGCAATATGTCTATCTCTTTGAAGTTTCTAACTTTATAATAAAACAAATGACTTATATTTACTCTAATAATTGGTGGGACACTTGATGATTTCTGAAGACTGACAAGCGTTGATATTCCACTATGACGTCCCCTACAGAATAAAGAATTTAACAATTTGTTATTTCTTGTTATTGCTGGGTTATCAGATACATCATCCAAAATTATCAAAATATTAAATAACTTCTTCATTCCTTGTTTTTTCTGGTATTCAATTATTTTATTTTGAGTTTCTATAACTCTTTCTAAATCTTCAACATTGAACTCATCCCACCAACACGGTTCTTTATCAGTATCTACTTTCAAACCTTCCTTAATGTATTTCTTCACTGGCAACCAAATACTATCCAAATTTACAGATGGGGACCAGATAAAAACTCTTTCAAATGCTCCTCTATAAATATCAAGTATCATTGATACAAGTAAAGTTGATTTTCCAGAACCAGACGGACCTACAATCATAGCTCTCATCGGCAATTTAGGGACGACCTCGTGCTTACTTTGCTTAAAGTCATATTTGATTTCATCAATTGGTTTTACATCAGGCATAATAAAAATAATATTAAAGACATTTAGAAAATAATTTAATATTATTTATTGTATGAAAGCATTGCTACGATATGAATGTGGTCTATCGTAGTAGAACAGGTTCTTTCATCAACTTCAATCATAAGCATTGAGACTAATTAGTTTGAATTAGCTTGAAACTCGCTTGTGTTTCCAGTGCAAAGAAAACTCCATTGTTGTGCCCTCCGAATATTCTACCGTGCATGAAATAATAAATTCAAATAATTATTTTAATAATTATTTCATATTATTATTTAATATGGATAGAAGTTATTCAGATTATATTGATATAATAAATGAAGTAGAACATATAGAAGATGTTGTTATAACCGATAATAGATTTAAAAAAGTATGCTATTTTGTTTTAGAATTAATTAAGTTTGTGATACAATATATTAAAAATATAAATATTAATATAGATGGGAAGAAAGAAAAAGAATAAGACCGAGCCAGTTGTTTCTTCAACTGATGAAGAAATTGTTAAAGAAACATCAGTTATTGAGTTTGCTTGTCCAATGTGTAAAAAAATCTTAGAAATGAAAAATGAATTAGAAATACAAAAGAAAGGAAACTGTAAATGTTCGTGTATTCCAACAAGTTTCAAAATAAGTAAGAATGATAAGAAAATGAATATTGATAAAACTAAAGACGGTGATTTAAATTAAGAAACAGATGTTCATAATATTGCTATTCGCTTTGAGTTACTCCATCAGATAATGGTGATAAGGAAACTCAGGAAACTGTTAAACAAATAATGAAAAATTAGTATTTAAAGAGTAGATTTAACATAATTGCAACATTTAGTTTTAAAAGTTTAGTTTTATAATTTAGTATATATTTACATGGATGAAGGATTAGAAAAGATTGTTAAAAAACTGAATAGGGTTTTAGAACAGAATAAGAATATTTTAGAAATCTTACAAGAAATGGAAAAGAAGAAACCAGTAACAAACAGTTATCAAAGTAAAGAAGTAGATAGAACCAATGGCGAATATAAAAATAAGAAACAAGTGTATTTAAACAAACTCAACAACAAAGAGATAAAAGAGCCGAAGTCCTCCACTATGGCATTTTATCAAATTGACTATGATGAGGAAACGCAACTTTATTCATAAAGTTGCATTTACTCATTGAAAAATAAACATAGTTTAGTTGTTAACGAGGAAACAGGGATTTTTATTCATAGATAATATTATCTAAATATCTTTAATAATGAACTTATTAGAGATGTTTAGCGGAACAGGTAGTGTTGGACTTGTTGCAAAGTCGCTCGGTTTCAATGTTATTTCATTGGATTTGAAAAATGCTGATATAAATACTGATATATTGAAATGGGATTATAAACAATTTGATAGGAACCATTTTGATTTTATTTGGAGTAGTCCCCCATGCACTGAATATAGTGTAGCAAAAACTAGGGGAATTAGGAATATCGAATATGCTAATAGTATAGTTTAAAAACTATTGAAATTATCAAATATTTTAATCCTAAATATTTTGTAATCGAAAATCCTCAAACTGGATTATTAAAAAATCAGGAGTTTATGGATGAGTTTGATTTTAAAGATGTAGATTATTGTAAATATGGAATGCCTTACAGAAAACGCACTAGGCTCTGGAATAACATTACAACATGGAAACCTAGAGATTTATGTAAAAAGGATTGTGGCAACATCAGGGATAATAAACATATTGAAACTGCACAGAGACTGCCAAATGGAAACAAGGAAAATTGGGGAGACAATCCAATAATACATAAGCAGGAAGATTTGTATAAAATACCTAGTAGTTTAATCAGTGAAATTTTGGTGAGTTTGGTTGGTTAAATAATTTGAGGCTGTCCACTACTGGAAAAAGCCCCCTTTTTGACGTGCACCGCTTTTGGTGTATGCGTACACCGCTTTTGGTGTATGCGTACACCGCTTTTGGTGTATGGGTTGTTTCCTCTTTTTTTTTTCTTAATGCCTTAAAATGACTTAAAGAAATAGTGCCTTAATATAATAAGAGGAAAATGAACGGTGATAAAATCAATAATTATATCAATAAAAAATGCTATGATTGTTGTCACTTCAAAAAAGAAAATATGGAATTGTATAAATTGAATTTACCTAATGAAATAGTGAATAATATTATTAATTATTCAATGGATGAAAAAGACGAATGTGAAAATTGTCAGGAATGGAGAGATAATCAATTTTTAATCAAATGTTTGTTGAGAATAAAAGGAAGACATAATAGAAATGTAGAAGATGAGATTTTAATATTTCTAACTGTAAATAAAATACCACCTTATGATTATGTTAAACAGTTTCTTAAAATCAGTAAGAAAAAATATGAAATGATTTATGATATATTATGGATGTTGGGCTATAGTCAAGAGAAAGGGGAAGATGTTAAAGAAAATATCAAATTATTTATTGAAAGTAAAAAGTTTAATGTTCAGAATACAGTGAGAGACGTTAATATTATTTTTAAAATGATGTATGAAAGAAGAATGACAAATCAATTAAATTATTATCCTGTACTGAAATTATAATCATACTATAATAATAACATGTAAAATCTTATATGTTATAATTATACTATACTTTTGGTTTGTAAAGATTGAAATATTTTATTTTTCCTAATTTGCTTGACTCTTTCAAAGTGCGTTGTTTGAACTTGGTATGCTCTTTTGATGTTTTCGTGTTTTGGCTGTTTGTTTTTATTTTGTTTGATACTCTTCTGATATTTGTTGTTGGTATCTTGCTTTGAAATTTGTTGATGTGTGTGTGTTTGAGTTTGTGTTCTTTGATGGCTTTTATTTTTGCTGTTTTGTTGGTATTCTTGCTTGAATTATTTAATGTTGTATGCTGTGATTAAATATTTTTGTTGCTGGTTGTGATTATTTATTTTGTTTGCTTGTTGTTCTGGATTTTGTTTTCTGTTTGTTGTGTTGCTGATGGAGAAAAAATAGTAAAAGTAGAATTCTTTGAATTCCCCTTTTACTATTTTTTTGGGGTGGGGTGGGGTGGGGTGGGGTGGGGTGGGGTGGGGTGGGGTGGGGTGGGGTGGGGTGGGGTGGGGTGGGGTGGGGTGGGGTGGGGTGGGGTGGGACTCAGAGTTAGACGCATGTGTGCATGCAACATCAAACATCCGTTACTGCTGCCAAGCCACGTGCCAAATCTCGTGAAACCCGAATTTGCCTGGAATAGGGTTGGGGCCTTAGGCTTGTCCCAAGCTCAATGTAGCTTGAGGTGCAAAGTTCAAGGCCAAGCTAAGACTTGCACGTTGCAGCGTGAAGATAATACCGCCCACCGAGTATGCAATGCCCCCGAGAAGCAGCAGCATTGCACCTGCGCATGAAAGCACTGCCAAAGACTCACCGAATGTCCGAATTCACCACACCCACCTCCGAATTGGATGCAGTGGTAAGCTGGGAACGCCAAGAACGCTCCAAACCAGCCCAATGTGACCTGGGCTGTTCAAATGAAGGTTGTGCGTCTAACAGGTGCAACAAGCCAAGCTCCACGCATACATAGTCATGCTGGCCCACATTGGAAACTCCAAAGGGCACATGGTCTGGAAGCATACCTCAAAGAAAGCCCGAAAGTTGGCCATGCCTGCCCCATGCCATCCCTGTCCCAATCATCGAACATGGTGAACTAAGAGTCGTGCACCAACTAGCGCCAGTCCGGTGCTGGTGCCAAAGAAGACCCAGCCCAGCCACGAATCATGGAGGCATACAAAGCAAACCTCGAGATGGGCAAAGCATCAAGGCGGACAGAGCCACTCATCGCTGGGTGTTGGGCCGGCATCATGGTCCCAGGAATCAGAAAGTAGATGGCAACATAGTCCAAAGTCCGCAAAACATCCATCAGACGCTTGGAGCCCTTGATCCCATGGTGCCTTATTGAGGGCCGCGCTCACTCGTGTCAGCTCAATCTTCGCAATCTTCATTTGCTCACTGTGCCCGGCGCGCAAAGCTCGCAAAGAAGAGGAAAACCAGCGAAGCACCATACAACGAGAACCTGTGCAGCTGGAACCCTTGCCAGGTACTTCTTCACTTGGTCAAAATCCAAAACGCCAGGCGCACGATATGACTCCCCAAACATTTGATTGCGCGGCAGCGCCCGTGATGAGCACGGTCGAACCTCGGCTGCCCAAAGTCCCGGATCAACAGCCGGGAAGCCTCGTAAAGAAACACTGCCTTGAGCGCATGGCCCAAAACAGACAGCAATCCGCCAAATAGATGCGATGATGCATTGAAGACCTCGTCGGTGACATGCTCTGCACCGTCGTGCGATACCTCGCCGATCAATCCTGGCAGGTTTGTACAAAGCTAATGGAATTTTGACAACACCCACGTGACAATACAGTGAACAAAACCATCTGCGCTGATGTTGAAAGTGCTTGACTATCGTCAGAAGCCGTCGGCTGCAGTCTCCGTATCGGGCCTATGTTGGAAAATCTTGTTTGGTCGTCGCGGTTCTCATGAGAACCCATACAGCATGATTGATGCGGTAGATCTGTTTCCTGAAACGCAGTGACACGAGCAGTGATCAGCTATCTTACAGCGCAATTGCATTATTGCTCGTGTGTCCTCATCATCGCTCGTCTCTTCAAAGCCCATGTAGCCTTTCTGTTCTGGTGGTTCCATGTTTTCGAATTCACACTGGGATTCAGTGCAAGGGTGAAAAACGAAGCCAAATTGACAAAAACGGATTGTAACTTTTGATGGTTCTGGCTATATATAGCATTGAAAGAAACATCGATGTGGATTGATCTGATCTGGCTGAGGCCCTTTTCAGGCCTGCTCATAAAAACTCAGGCATGTGCATGCTTGGCTTTTCGCTGTCCAACGTGTAGACTTGCATTTTGGTCCTCAATCTTGCCACATTCGTTCCAGAAAAAACGGGGCCAGGCACATTCCGCGGTGTTGCAGGCCTGTGTGGCAACATTGAACCACAAGAAGGGGACAAACGAAACTGTCATGCGTCGCAAATTCCCATCACTAGTGAAGCTTCTCAACAAGCAAGTTTACACGACGCCATGGCATGATAGCAACGCTATTTGACTGCGAAAACATGCTATCCAATAGCCTGCACCCAAACTAAACTATTTAGTACGTGCCTGCTGGCATCTTAGTGTGCGTCACAAAACCACACGGGGGAAGCTGCGGATTGACGCATCCAACCTTGCCCACAACCACAGAGCCCATACGTCATGACTATGCCGCTTGCACAGCACTCCCGACCATTGCAACCCCCGCACACAAGCAACCTGCTTAGGTTGCTTGACCTTCGCGGAAATGTCAATCATGCGAAATAGGAAAACGCGATTTGCTTCGGAAACTTGCGGGCAGTTGACAGTCAATGGTTGCGATCGAAATACATGTTCAGTTTGATCCAAATGATGGCAAGGCAATGGTTCAAGGCACTGGCAACGCTCAGCACGAATTTTCACTGGATCAATGAGAATACCGATCAACGAAGAGAACGATTTCTGTGGATTACGTCTGGAACCTTTACTGCGCCGAGCAGCACCAGCCCAGTTGGGAGCGAGCATTGGGTTTGTTGCCTGTGTCAATTGAAAAACAAGCGTATCCACGTTCGTGCACATGGACCTGTTGATTTGTCTATGTATCCACCCACCTTCTCATACATGTAGCGGACTGCGCATCAATCTGTATGTCCATCTACTTGTGTAGCCATGCGTTTACCAACATCTTTCTACCAATCCGTTTTTCTATCCACATGACTATCTATCGGTCTGTTTTGTCGAGCTATCTGATCTGATTGTTGAATTCATCTATCATGCCCATCTAAACTCGATCTAGTCTGTTCGAAGCCATCTATCTGCGGGCCATCTGCGCCACCTGCGCCACCTGCGCCGGCGGGGCAGCCATGTTTGAACACAAGAATGGGCGGCAGGCTGGGAAATAATCAGAAGTATCCGTTGTGTCTAGATTCTTGGGGGGTCAGGCGATGAAGCATTCACCTTGTCGAGGCGCAAAAGCGCAACAGGCACACAGGCGCCAAATGCCTGAAGAATGGGCGGTCAATCAGGTGGCGGGGGTGAGTCCCGAACTGCAACCTGGATCAATTGTCCTCGGGGCTTCTGTCAAAAACCTGTTTATTGTTTAAGGCCTAAGACAGGCATGCAATCAAAAAGGAATGAATGCAGAAGAACGCTCAGTTTCTTTCTTCCCGGCGTTGCTCAAAGTTGAAGGCTCTGGGGCGTACAAAAATCAAAGCCCCTGTTCGGCTTATGCATACTGAATCCCACGCGCAGCCTCGGGAGTCTACCCCTGACCAACATGCGCGCTCGATCAGCCTGAGATTGCTACTCACCTGGAAAGAAACTTGCCGTCACACGCTGAGTAAAACATGTCTGCAAGTTTGCGTACGAACCTGGGGTGGCTGCACCCTTGCGGTCATCACTTCGGCTCAGACGGGCGGGCATGACACGCCTGAATCAGTCCAAATTTTTTTGGAAAGCGGAATCCCAGGGTAGCTAGCGCGCACACTTCTTCTCATGACCTCAAAGGTTAGAATCTTGATCACTGCTTCAAGCCGTAAGGGAACATGCAACAAAAGACAAAAGAGTACGACCGACAAAAGGTGCACTTGCTCTTTTTCTTTATGAGGCGTTGCTTGGAAGTCAAGGCTCGGGGGTGCAGGGGGAAAGACAATGCGTGTCCTTTCCCCGTGTCTGCACCCCCCTGCGGAGCCTTCTCAAATGCCCCCGTGGTCAACAAAGCGTGTTTGACCAGGCGCCAGGTCTGTTACCTGTGAGGCGTGAAACAATCGAAGGCATTGGTTGTTGCAGGATGCCGTGCGTGCATCCGGCTGGTGCGCAATGCGGCACACGGTGCAGGTTTGGGACCTGCCGAGGCGGTCACTGCATGCAGCGGCATGTGCAGTACTGTCGGCACTGCGACGTCTAGCCTCCTGGGTGCCAGCGAGGCGGTCGCTGCGTGCAGTTGTTGCCGGCAGTGGGAGCGCACTGTCCGGAGGAGCAGCCGGAACGTCCCCCGGACTGTTTCATGTGCGATTTGAGGGATGCTGGGAGGCACTGTGTGCTTGTTGGCAGCCGTTTACTGTGCAGACATGCGCAAATTGGCAGTTATCTGACTTGCACAATCCGTTCCGGGTGATGCTGCCCAGTTGTCGCGGGTCTTCCCCTTTCCCTTACCTTTCCCCTTTTTTCGGGGCGGCTCGGCTTTGCGCTGCCTGGGGCTGGTCGTTTGGCTGGTCGCGCTGCGTTGCGCGGTCGCTTGGCGGGCTGCGCCGCCATCGGCTGTCTGCTGGTCTTGGGGCGAAGCATGAGCAGCGAGTGTATTTCCATGCATAGAATGCATCGTCCATGGACCATTTGCGCTGCAGTAGGTCGATGATTGTGCCCCAGATCTGGAGATCGGCATGCAGGAGTTCTGTGCTTGGCAGAGGGCGAGTGCGTTGCGAAACACTTGCTGAATGCGACGTTTATCTCGGGGGTGTCATCGAAGAATGCGCGCGCCAGAAGCTGTGTCTCGGCGCGCGCGGCTTTGTGGGAGCGTGCTTCCACGGCTTCTTGGTACTGGCGCGCTGTGAGCCGTAATTGCAATGGGATCCACTTGAAATGTTTGGATTTGGTCATCTCATAGACCATGCTGAGCAGGCGGATGCTTGGCACGTTGTCCGGTCCCAGGAGCTCTCCTGGATAGTTTTTTTTGCTACTTGTCTACCAGGTCCTGCGCAACTTCTGGAATTAGTTTGGGGGGCAGATTACGGATGGTTGACCTGCTGGCGGGCCCGCCGCTTTGGGCACTTGAGCATGCGTCTCCTGCAATGATGCGGCTCTGGCAATTTCAAATGCTTTCCTGATGCGTGCGGCTGGGATGGAGCGCGCGTTTCCAGCGCGGTCCAAATCTCGGCAGGCACGTCATCGAGGAGTGTACTCAGGTCGGATGTGTTTGAGTATGCATATGCAAAGTGGGCAACATCTTCAAATTTGAGACCAAGGATATGCTTGGCGAGCATATCCGGCACTCGGGCGCTGGCCAGCAAGGCGCGCAGTGCGATTGCCGTGTCACTTGAAGCCTCCAAATCTGCCCTGACTGGAGAAAGCAGCGGTGTGTGGTCTGAGGTGTGGGCCGGTGATGCCGGGCGGGCGATCATGATAGCCGCTGTGGGCCTCAGGAGGAGTGGAGCACAGGGGCGAGAAAACAAGCAGTTTGGGCGCGTCTGTGTCATGGCATGAGTGAGAAAGCGCTGAAAGTCACCGAAGCGCACGCTGGTGTGGGCTGCCAAAAGGAAACCTAAGGCAATGCGTAGGCTGGGGGCGCAGTCGGCGGAGCAGACCTTTTGTTCCCACGCTGCTAGGACGCCCAGGGCCTCTTTGCGCTTGTGGTTATGCTGCGGCGACGCGAAGGCTCGAACCAGTGGATTGGTGAGTGGATCTGGCCTATGCGAGCCAGCCACGAAAGAGCCTTGAGCATAGGCTTGGGGGGAGATGCGGACACTGGTGCGGTCTTCGGCTTTTGAGCTATCACAAGCATGCATCAGGTCAACAATATGCACAAGCTGGAGTTCTCCCACAGAAATGTCCAGCGCGCGCGAACGCGAGGAAAACCCGCACGCAGCGAAAGTATTGGGCCAGTGTGGAAGGAGTGAAATCTCTTAGTGATGCCTCGTAAACAGCTTGGCTTTCAAGTGTTGCACTGCTGGAGCGTGGAGAGGATGCTCTAACTGAAGCACCAGGCATGCTAGGCGTTTGAATTGGCGCTGCTGCCACGGGAGCGATTGGCCCCGGTGCTGGTGCCAGGCTGCAAGGCGGCGGTGCAAGCCAACAGGAGCGGCAGCAAAAAGCGCTTGAATCCGAATGGGTAGACCATGCACCAGTGCGGGAAGCTGCTGTGGTTTCCGCGTAAAAACAACCAAGAGACCAGAGCTGAATGCACAGAGTTCAACCTGGGAATTCTGCGTGACTGCAACAGATCCGCCTGAGTTGTTTTGTCCAACGATTTCACCTAAGCTGCACTTGCAGCCTTTGGAAAAGTCAATGACCCAACACTGCAGTTCCGAGTCAGAGGGCACGAGCAAGATCCATGTCGCGAGATCCTGCTGAGCCTGGTTCGGTGTTAGAACCTTCAGCCTAACAAGACCTGACTGGCCAGGAGGCAGGGCTGGAAGGCGTGAGCGAATCCTGTCATGTGCCAGAAAGTCGTCAGCAAAGTCATGAAATGTTTACCGTCAGTGACGAAAACAGGAAAGACGCCGGGCAACATCATAACATGACACTGTCCAGTCTCCTGGTATACATCGAAAGTGACATGCTCACGCACTCGCTGTCGACTGTACGCACTCGACCCAGGGACTAGCCCAAAAGTCGCACTTTCAGCAGCCCTGGAACCATGTTCTGTGTTTCGCCAGTGCGCAGCAACATCTTCGGCATACTGCCTAACCTTGGGCCTGTCTTTGACATGCGCAGGTCGAGGGCCTGCGTGCTCGATGGTGACTTTGCCAACAGTTGGGATGGTGACCGTCATGGGGAAGACAAGCTTCTTCTTCTTCTTGGTAGCTGTAAATGACAGGACCTGTTGAGTATGTCCATCGTCACCAAGGACCCTGGCATGGTAACAGTCACTGGCTTCGATGTTCGCATCAAGTTCCAGCCACTCCAAGACCTGCGAGGTTTGTTCGTGCGTGAAATCGACAACTGGGACCTGTACCGGAATTCGCTCAATATGGCCTGGCTGTCTGAGCTGCACCAGCACGGCGCAACGGCCTTCCTGTACAGACTGCGCTTGGAATTCAAGTTGAAAGCATCCTTCATGGTTGCTCATTGGAAGGTAGATGTCGTCTTCAAGGGCTCGAAGGCGTAGCGTATCAAGCATACTTCCGAGACCATAGGCAACGTTGTAGCTCCCATGAAAGGCATGTACAATACGTAGTTCAACCAAAGTGCGACACAAAACTGTTATCTCCTCGGCTCGCAACGAACTGACTGAGAGATGGATTAGAGTTCGGGTGTTCCGGTGCCTGCAAAGCTGCTGCCAATTAAACGCAGGTCTAGTGAAGGCCTGAACATCGTTCCCTTGCAGGGCCAATTGATGTACGTTGTCAAGTAAAGCATGCGCAAAGGCAAAGGTAGTGTCCTCATGCAAAGTGCCAGGACAATCGGCCTGGTACTGGTACGTGGCGCGACACAAGACCTCGTTGGGCAGCACAGAGGGACCTGGGTACCGACTGTATTTCTGCGTGAAACCTGGCTGCCGCTCGAGATCACGAGGATCACAAGTTTTACCTTTGGCATCAGTATTAAAAGCGATGCAGGAAGAGACATACCTGCAATCAAAAGCAAGAGAAAAACATCTTTGAATGTCACCAGCTTTGCATCGTACCGCAATCGGCCTGAGAGAGGTAGCATGTCCTTTTCGATCAGCATAACTTGCTTCAGGCCAAGTCTCAACGCGGTCAACCCCCGCTAGAATTTGGAACGGCAGGAGCTTGATGAGGATCGAGGGAATATCATCACCTGGCGTGAGTGTCGAGGTTTCGAGTAGGATATGAATTTCCTTCCAAAGGTTCATAGACTTGGAAACTTCATTGAGTACACCACGCATAAAGAATCATGTCCTTCTCTGCCTCCACCAATCTTGTCTTGTGAATTCCAAAACTGGGCATAGGTCCAAAGGCAAGTAGAGACAACTGCCCCTTGCTGAGGTTCCGACCAAAAATACAGTCAGGAATTGCAGCTTGACTAGGAGTGGCCGAAAAAACATCAACCGAAGCCCCAGCAGGTTGGAGAAAACGTGGCACTCCTTCAAGCAAGGCTTTCCCTTTGGCTGAGCTCTTTCTTCGGGTGTAAGTTGACTCATACGCTCATCCATTGTAGGAACCCAACCAAAGTAAGGCACTAAGACGTAAACAACACGTCGCACCGAGGAAGGAGGTGGTAGGCGATCAAAAAGTCACAAAGGAATGTAAGTCAAGCCTCGCAGCAAAGGGCGTCAGCAATCTGGGGACTGCACCTTCCTCGGCGCAAGCCTGGTAATCGAGAGCCAGGCTGAAGAAAAGGCGTTGAGCGGAACTGCACCTTCCTCGGCGCAAGCCTGAAATTGTAAATATGCACCAAGCAAGGTTCGAGCCAAAAAAGGGGGCCAGGCCAAAAAGTTCAGTACTGCGCACAGTACACTACGAGTCGCAAAATTCTCCAAGAGAAGAGGCAGTATCTGAAAAACGACACGACTGAAAATCTCGGAGTCAATGAAGTCTTAGCGGCGGTGGCAGCAGAGGACGGGCCTCCTGCACAGGCCACGGAAAGTGCTGCTTGGGGTGGAGCTGTAAGACCTCCAAGTTTCAGGCAGTGCTTCTCGCGAGGCGCTGCGCACGGCTGGCTTTTGGCCGAGTTTGGCGCTGCAAAAAACTGACTCTTGCCCCTGTTTCCAGCGTCGGGGGGGGCTGAGAGTGCAGCGCACCAGTCTAGGAGCCCGTGCAGGCGTCGGCTTGGCCGTGGGCTGCAAAATAGGATGGTCTGAGGATGCTGAGGCATGTTCGGTGCACGCACTGTCCTTCGTCTCGCGGCGTCTCTTGGTAGAGAAAGCGGAAGCCAATTTTCCCGAATACGCCATGGCATACGAGCAAGTGTGTGCGGGTGTGGCTGCTAAGGTTGTAGATGGCTTTAAAAGCCATGGCAGCAATAATGACCCGGCCATAGGAGAAAAAACACGATTGTGGCAATGAATGCGTGGCTGATGCCATGCGATGCGGTCATGCGTAATGCAATCCTGCGCGGCCTAGGCAAATTCTGCCCGGGAGCGCGGATGTAGGCATGCGAAGCAGGTCAAAATGCTTTGTCGCGAGCGTCTGCTACGCAGCCACTGCATCGGTGGCGATCATACATGTCGTTTGCACCGTCCACGTACTGTCCGCAGACAGCCGAGTACGGGCAATGCGCGGACAAGCGCAAGGCAATGCGCAGCTGCCCCACTGGTTGTCGTCATAGTAGCGCATGCGGAGATTCCTGCCACCATTCTGCACGTGTCTCATAGTGCGAGGCAGGCGGACAGATGGAGTTAGATTAGGCCTGGCGCAACTTCAGAAAATGTTAGAACGCCCGAAAAAACAAAAATCCGCACACCGTATTCCAATAATACCGTCATACCTTAGTATATTCATTCTTATTTTTGAATATATCAAAGTGTTTTACCAAAACTAAAATAGATTTTTTTTGAAAATTCAATACACCTAAACATTTTCATTTTCAAAAACACATATTTTCCAAAATATTTTAGAAAATAAAAAATTTTCAACAGAGATAAATATATATAGCATTTTAAGAAGAACTATTCAATAAGAAACAACATTTTCAATAATTCAATGAGAAGACTTAATCATCAATCATTTTTCAAAATTTAGATATTCCGAAGTTGCGCGTGGAGATCCTTGTCGGATTTTTTCTTCAATTTATAAAACGCTCTACTTACATTATAATTATAACATATAAGGGTATAAATGTTATTCCTATAGTATGATTATAAACATTTAAAAATCGGGGCTGTATTTCATTTTGCATTCGTGTTTAATTTCTATTGTAGTGGCATATAGTTCTTGATAATTTTTGACTGGACTGAAGCCAGCCTTTCTAAATACTTCTTTGATGTTTAACTCTGTTGTTGATTGTCCATTATAATACTGTAAATGAAAAACATAAACACGTTTCATTAAATTATATCTTTGTTTAGACATTTTAGGAAAACTACTTTTATCTGGAAATTTACATTGTGTAACAAACAGCCAGTTTTGTATATTTGCATTGTTCAAGAATTCGACAGTATGACTTTGTGCATCTTCAATCTCAGACATTGGTTCTTCTCTTCTTTGACACAAAATACATTTATAAGTAAATTTGTAAATATGATTTAAAATATTATTTGGTAAATTTATGTGTCCAATGTGTCTATATCTGTTATGATTCAAGTAGCTTTTACATTTACAAGCTTCACATTGTTTTTTGAGTTCTTGTTTAGTGTCATTTACTAAAACAATATCTAGGGTTTTTAATAATTTCTTCTTGCTCTTTCTTTGTAAATTCAACCATTTCTATTAAAATATATATAGTTTTGGTTTCTTTAAATACTTTTGCACAAGAAATAAAATCAAATATTGAAATATAATTATAACATATAATATTTTACATGTTGTTATTATAGTGTGATTATAATTTCAGTTCAGGGTAATAATTAAATTGATACATTTTGCTTCTTTCATACATCATTTATAAAATAAAATATTACTATCTCTCACTGTATTTTTAACATTAAACTTTTCACTTTCAGTAAATATTTTGATAGTTTCTTTAACATCTTCTCTTTCTTTTCTTTGATACTCCAACATCCATAATATGTGTTTAATCATTTCATACTTTTTCTTACTGGTTTTCATAACAGCTCTAACATAATCATAAGGTGGGATATTGTAAACAGCAAGAAATATTAAGATGTCATCTTCAACATTTCTATTATTTCTTCTTTTTATTCTCAATGCACAATTGATTATAGCTTGAGGATCTCTCCATTCCTGACAAGTTCTACATACATCTTCTTCGTCCAAAGAATAATCAATAATATTACAGTTGTAGCATTTCTTATTGATAGAATTATTGATTTCGGTTTCCACCATTCTATTACAATATATATAGTTTTTTTTCTTTAAATACATTTCATAAGAAACATTCAAACATTATTTAAATTATTATCATTTACAACTACAATTGCATCTAATTACAACTACAATTGCATCTAACACTGTAAGGAATAATATTGTTCAGTTCGTGCGACAACTCGTTTGATTTACGTTGCGCTGTCAGATTTGTCATTATATTACCGTTTTTAATATCCATAGAAAAGCCGCATCCGCAGTAATTACATTGAGTAGTGATATTATTTAAAAACCATTGCGCATTTACATAACCTTCTTTAGGTATTGTTCTTTTGGCTTTCCTGTCTTGTTCTTTGTAATTTAATATTTTCCTTTCAAAATAACTCATAATACTTTTTTGATTAAATACATCATCAATATCTTTCGTGTATTTATAAAATTTGATTTTGTTTAAATCTCTACACCTTGTAATTGCTGTCCATATCCGTTCTGGATAATTCTTTACCAAAAATGGTTATAATCAAAAACTGTTATGGTAGCAACAAAGCTACTGCCTTGGGCAGAATGACAAATCGAGCAGTATGCAAATATAGAATTACTTCGTATTTTATCAACTGACAAAGACAGTAGAATTTCAGTTTTAACATGTTTCAACGTAAAAATTCCATCGCTTCCAATAGGAACAATTTTATATTTGAAATTTACATTAAAAACTGATGTTTTAGTTGTTGTATATTCTCTACAAATTAAAAATTCTCCTACTTCATATTCATCCCTTTTATTTTCTAATTTTCTAATTTCATGCGATACATTTTTACAAGTTGTGTTTAAAAGTGCTATGTTGTTGATAGATTTGCTTATGTCAGTTGTATATTCAAAGTATTTTTCAAGAACTTTCATAACAGGTAACTTATTTTCAAGAATATCAATTTTAACATCTATTAGTTTATCTTTATCTTCCTGTGTGTTAAGTCGCTTACATTCTTTTAACAAAATATTGTGTTCAAAAATGTTATCTATAATATTATCAGTGTATAATTCATAGTCTCGAGTATTTGTTATCTCTTGAACTGGTTTTAATTGCTTGGTGTCTCCTGTTGCTATTATAATTTTGTTGCGCTTATTCTGTTCTACAAATTGTTTTATTCTCCAATATATATTTAAATTACTGAAATAAATTTCATCGAATACAATTACATCAAATTCTGTAAAATCAAATGGTTCTAATTTAGCATCTCCATAATTTATACCGAAAAATATCTATTTATTGTCATTGCTTCGCCTTCGAATGCCTGTAATAGTTTATTAGTAGGACAAATAAAAAACACATTATATGTTTTATCAACCATTTTTTGACATATATATGATTTTCCTGTGCCCGGCAGTGCTCCACGAACCATAATAGGACTATGTTGTTCAATAACTTCTATAATGTTATCAG